>JANIJI010000018.1:1785000-1882500 GCA_024500535.1 Leptonema lineaticorne
TTTCAAGCTTCTGTTTGTCAAAAAGTTTAATTATCTCCGAGTTACACGTGTTTCTATAACACTTGGTTCTATCATGTCATATTGCATTGATTCCGCAACCACCGTATTCACCTGATTTGGCTCCGTGCGACTTCTGGCTATTCAGCAAACTTAAGAGGCCAATTCGGAAACGCCGTTATGACACGATTGAGCAGATGAAAACCGAATCGTAGAAGGTCTTGAAGGCTTTACCGGAAAAAGATTGTTAAGACTGTTTCGAGAACTGTAAAAAGCGTTGACAAAAATGCGTTTTATGAGAATGAAAGAATTTACATTTTATAAACAAATTCGCATTACTTTTTTTTTATCACAGTGTTATGTCATAATAAATAAAAAAAATCATTGTTAAACTATTCCAATATTAAAATTTTGATAATTGTAATTTATATAAAAAAATATGAGTTGATCGATGAGGTCGTTAATGGTTGGAAATTAAACCGGACATCGGTTTTATTCTTTCGCTTCATTTTAGTGGTAGATAAAAAAAAAATGGCGATTTTCTTTCGTCCAATAGTTATATTTGTGAGTTAAGAGTACGGTTATTGCAAATTTACGAGTGTTGGCGAATAGTTCTAACGTTAAACTTTGGACATTTCGTAGGAACGCTTTACACATTAATATATACATTTAATATATTGCCACTAAATACATGCCTATATAAAATATATACATATACATATGTTTTAATATAACCGCTATATTAAATGAAATTACATAATAAATACACAATATTGAGAGATTCGTTTCACTGATAAAAGTTTATAAATATATTGATACGTATGAATAGTTATAATTTTCTCGTTTTTCTTTACATATAGTTGTATTTGTAGTAAAATTTCGTCTATAATGGCGGATGCATATAGGACTGAATTTCAGGTATCTACTTGAAAGTGCGGTTTACATATAAATCCCGGCCTATTAATCAAAAACGTAGCACAACAACCCCTTTTCTAGGTACACGTGGTGCTATAAAGGGGTAGTCGGTGAACCGTGGAGCTTACCGTGGGCGATTACAAGAGATACGCTCATTTCAATGGATGTTTTTTTTTTTTGTAAAAATGAAGAGAAAAAAATAAAGGGAAAATGAAATACATTTGTATATTCGTGAAAATTTATATGGAAAAATGAAAGGATGCAAAAGGAAATTGCATCGATGAAAAACGCATTGGTTTTTATTTAATAAAAAATATCGATATTTTATATGTATATATATATGTAATAAAATTTAATTTATATTTTCATTAATGTATATGTGATGTGTGTGTGTGTGTGTTTATCTGATGTGAAAGTAGGCAACGCACCTGGGCGACGTGTGATATGACGGCTCCCGGTCGACTAATGGCTTTCAAAGGATTTATAGTAATCAGCAACATTGTGTAGTTACCTTTTAAACTCACTAATGCGGTTAAGTTGAAACAATAAATTTCGCAGAATGTTGCCCGTAGTGAGATTACGGGGCCGCAGCCTCCGAAAACGGTACAACGTGCCGCAGCGGGAGGTCATCGGAAAACGCGGCGCCGGGAAAACGTTCGCTAATAGATTCTAAATATTGCCGGGTTGCACTCAAAATTTAACAATTAAAATTATATTTTATATTTTTAATAAATTATAATACTAATATGAACATTATTATTATTATTATTATTATTATTTTTTTTTTGATAAAATTTTTTTATACTATTGTGATCCAAAAGTAAAGTAAAATTGTCATTTAAAACTCGCGAGCAGGTAAATTGTAAATTTTTCCTAGGTTGGTAGGACTGTCTATAAAATTTTCCTAGTTTGTCAAAAGGTTTATTTTTTTCCGAGTTACACGTGTTTTTACAACTCGTGTTTCCATCATGTCGTACTGTATTGGTTCTTTGCGACTTTTTTGCCAAAAGCTCGACTCGTATCGTTTCGCAACCACCGCATTCGCCCGATTTGGCCCCGAGCGACTTCTGGCTATTCAGCAAAATCAAAAGGCCAATGCGTGGACGCCGTTATGACACGATTGAGGAGATAAAAATCGAATTGAATAAAGTCTTGAAGGCTATACCGGGAAAAGACTATTCCTACTGTTTAGAGGACTGAAAAAAACTTTGACAAAATAATTTACATTTTATAAACAAATTCACCTTACATTTTGATTTATATATATGTGTTATAACTGATATGCAAAATTAATTAAAAATTTGTAATGATAATTAATAATGATGGTAGAAATAAAGTACAATGAAGCGTATTAACTCGTATATTTCATAAACTTTGCATATAAAGTTCTAAATACTGTTCAGAATATTTTTTTTTGTATTAAAGTTATTAAATATATGATTATATGAACATTTTGCTTAAAATATATTTTTATATAAATATCAATTAAAAAAAAAAAATAATTTTAATTATTATATTTAATTAATACTAATTGATTAATTGATTCATATATTGTCATCAATAATGAATAAGTACACAAAATTTTAGTTCAATTTGATATTGAAAAGTGGCAGAAAAACCAATCACAAGTTTTTTTTCAGAAAAACAAACGTGCAAACATATAGTGCATCCTTAAAAGAATATTTTATAAATAAATAAAAACACGAAAATATTTATTTTTTAAAACTTGTATGACTATATTTATAAATAAATTCAGATAAGGGAAATAAATAAAATCATGAAAACCATTCAAAATAAACAACTACGTTTTATACATAATAAAAATATGAGAATTTTCATACATTTTTTTTTTGAATTTTATAATATGAAATTGAAATAATTTTTATATTTTTATTAGAATAATACACGTCAAAATATTCAAGAATATTCATACACACACACACATATATACATATATATATATATATATATATATATATATATATATATATATATATATGTGTGTAAAGTATAGCGATTTAAGAATGAATTACTATGATTAAATAATCGATATTCGTCACTATTATTAAGCTCAATTGCGTATTTGAAATTTAACTATGTCGAAATTAAAATGAAAAAAGGGGGGTTTTGTAAGAAGAAAACACACGCGAAGCTCATTTGAAGCTTTTATCGAATTCACGTGTACTTTAATGTGTATATATATATATATATATATATATATATATATATATATATATATATATATATATATAATCCCATAGTGTATAATTTACCTATTTATAATCTAAATTAAAATATCGAATAATAAATGTTATAACGATAATTGTTTCACAACACACACATATATATATATAAGAAAAAAATATTTTACGTTTTATCAGTTATTTGGTATAATTATTCTTAATTAATAATGGCTTAATTATTAATGTATAAAAATGTTAGTAAATATATTTCGACACACACGTGAAATTTTAGTTTAATAACACATTATTTTTATTGTTAAATATTTTATTATTTTGGGTCGTGTGTTGAATACTGTTAACAAGTATATCGATTATTGGATTATTTTATATGATATTATATATATATATATATATATATATATATATATATATATATTATAAGTGAATTATTTTTTATTATTTATGAAGATTTTAAGTCGATTTAAATACATGTATTCTATTTATAATTACGTATATATTTTAAATGTTATAATTTAAATAGATAGTATGAATTTTTCGGTCATAAAAATTATTACACTTTGTTAGCAAATATTTTTTTTTTCACAATTAAAGGATTTATTATAGATTTAGAAGGACGACATATCTTATAAAAAAATATTTCGTACTGATAATCCTAAAATATTAATTTTGCACTATATATTTTTGAATCATTTCAATAATTTTATTAATATATAAATATTTTAACCTTTTTTTTTGTTTTTCATCTTAAATTTATATTTTATAAATAATTGAAAAAGGTTTTTATGTGAAAAAAAATCGTTATATTATTATTTTCACAAATATTTATGAGCATATGTAGAGAATTAACGTCGTTTATACAATTAGTAAAGCAATGTGTAATTGAAAACTAAAGTCAGATGAAGACGCTTTTCACATGGAAAGTAATTAAGATGTGAACCGATGCAACATATATTTAATTATATTATATAAAACACTGTTCTAATATAGTTAAAAGAAAAGTTGAAAGCGTAAAGCTGACGATATTCAATTTTATTACAGATTCTATTTAGTACATATAAAATTTCAATTTTTCTACTTTTATTTAGAAACGAGTCTTTGTTTCTAAAATCATCATTTAAAATCTCTATTTTTTTTTTCATTTAGCTCACTCATTCTCTCGTTTAAAATTAGAATTAATTTAATATTAAAATTACAATATTTTATAATACGCTGTTCAATGCAGACAAATGATTGTATGAAAAGCTCGACGTTAATTTAACATATGAAAGGAACATTTTAATTAACGACATAATCAATTTTATATTCTATACTATGCAAAAAAAAAATTGTATAAATTAATATTATACGTATATACGTAAAGCGTTGAATTATTTTGATTGTAAGATTTTTAAATAGAAAAAAAAATGGAAATTTCATAAAAATATACAACGTGTTTCATGAAACGAACCATGCAACTATGTTATGTAAACCATTTCATAAAAGCTAAGTTTGACATAGTGCAGCAGGTTTACACATAATACACAATATAAGCATTCAATTTTTAAAAGCGAAGTGAAAAAAATCATTTATGAAAAGCTTTTAAAAATTTCAAAACCTGAATATCGTCAAATTTATTTTAATATTAATCGATAATATTTTTATTTTCATTAGAAATGAATTGAATTATTATTTTAATATTGTATAGTGAAAAATAATGTGCAACTGATTCGGGTAGATATTTATTACACACACACACACACACACACACAGAAAAGTACGGTAACAGAATAAATCGTACAAACCGGCAATTTTAAATGACCATGAAAACGGTACAAGGGAAACTAAAATCCGTTGTCCGTTGTTTTTAGACGTAGTGTGAGAGATTTTCGTAGGGCGACGGCGGTTGCCGGTGGTGGTGGTGTGTACAGTTGGCAGGGTTTGGAAATGATTCACAAAGTCCGCGTAATCCCGGATATCGGGGAAATGTACCATTACCTACCACTACCATCAACATTTACCGTCACCATTCCATTGTGCCATCTGCAAAATGTTGAAATGGAAAACATTGGTGTTGGTTGGTTCGTGATTCTAAAACTGGATAAATATATATATATATATATATATATATATATATATATATATATATATATATTATATGTGCACCGGGACTTCTAGATATTGTCCCAGGATCGTTTGGGTCAAAAATATTTTCCTTATACGGTTAATTTGTACCGTCGGATAAGTGAGTTAGTCCCTTTTCTGGTTACATTTCGAGCAATTACATAATATTTCGAAATATAATTATTTTAAATTATTATCGAATATATATATATAAAGGGTATAAAACTTTATGTTTAACAACACTTTTTGTTACGTACACTATTTCGACAGCCATTATTTGTTTTGTATTTAGTATGATATGGCATTATATCATGTATCGACTAACACTTGAACAATATTGGCTTACAAATTGTTTTTTTTTTTTTTTTTTTTATAAAAATCATGATAAAACTTCATACATTTTACAGTCGACATAGTTGTCCATCAGAGCAATTAATTCGGATAATCATGGATCGATTGTGTACTAATTTTACTCTATAGAATAACAGGAATCGTAAGAGAAGTCATGCGAATCGAAGAATCTATTGCTGTTGCGTAACTTAGTATTGAGGAATACCCTCAATAGGCACGGTGATTGATAATTGGAGATGTGTCCATTCATTTATGGAAGATTTGGATTTGAAAATTTACAAAATTTAACTTGTGTAAGATTTGAAGACACATAACTATCGGGAGCTTAGTATTGAGGAAGACCCAAATAAGTTCAATAGGCACTGTGATTGATAATTGGAGATGTTTCCATCCATTTATGGAAGATTTGGATTTGAAAATTTACAAAATTTAACTTGTGTAAGATTTGAAGACACATAACTATCGGGAGCTTAGTATTGAGGAAGACCCAAATAAGTTCAATAGGCACTGTGATTGATAATTGGAGATGTGTGTCCATCCATTATATGGAAGATTTGGATTTGAAAATTTACAAAATTTAACTCGTGTAAGATTTGAAGCCACACAATTACTGTCTACTTGGTGAGCAGATTTATGAAAATAGATAGCTATTATAAGAGAAGTCATACAGTACAAACCGAAAAAGTTATCGCTGTTGTGGAGCTTAATATTGAGTCTATCCAAGTGCTGTATCCATCCACTTTATAGAAGATTTAGGTTTTGGGAAAATTCACAAAATCATCAGGTTGACACTTAATAGATTAATTTCATATCAAGCATTTTAACATCGCTGAACAATGTAAAGTCTTTTGAGCTTCGCCGATAAACCGTTAACAATTGATATCTTAGAATACAATATTTATTATGTTATCACTGATATACTGAAAATTGAAAAATGTCCCGTTTAAACATTTTCCAAGCCAATCAAAGTAGTCGCATACCAGAAATCATATTTGAGTCATAAAAATAACAAAAATATAGTAAAATTATGGCAAATAACACTATTTATCTATGTCTTAATATAAAGTTATATATATATATATATATATATATATATATATATATATATATATATATATATATAGTATGGAAGTCGAGGGAAAGTTTGAGAATCCACGGGTTATTGACGAAGGATGTGTTGGTTATGGCGGCGGTGGGTTGTTCACATGCCCGAGATTTTTGTGGGGTCGCTCGGGTATCCTCTTCCATATTTCACGGGGCCAATCTTTTTTCCCATATTGATTCAGTGATGGAAGGCATTAACGTTTGACATCGTCGGAATCTCTTCATATTACCCTCGTTACCGGAACGCTCCTCATCAATATTATCGGTGGTACGACATAAAAAAAAAAATGATATTCTACGAGACTGTGGAATTAAGGTTGGTATGACGTGGTATGAGGGAAATTCTGAAGGGGGGTTAAAGGTAAAAAAAAAAAAAAAAACGACGAAAATTTACGGAACACCAAAGGCTTTTTTTTTTTTCTATAAACGTATATATCTGTGCAGATTCGTTCTACGTTTATCGTGTAAGTTATTACAAAAATTTTATATTAATTTATATATAAATAATTTGAGTCGTTTAATAAATGTAAAAATATATAATATTGAATAAGATTAAATATAAAACTAACGTTTTGATTTTTCAAAGATTAAATTGAAAAAATACTGATTTAATTTATTTTAAATATATAATTATAATTTTATATTATTATTAAACATATCAATTATATTAAATATTTGACATTATATATATATATATATATATATATATATATATATATATTTGTGTAATATTTTCTATCACGTTCAAGTTATTAAATATAAAATATTTATTGTGCAAGGAAACGATATAACGTTTTCAATATCATATATCAAACGCAACATTCTCAATAAACGTATAAACGATATCTATTATTGTCGATAAAATATCACAGATATCAAATTTAAAAAATATATATATATATATATATATATATTATTATTATATAAATAAATATTTTCATCAATATAAACATTGAGTTGTCGAATATTTAATTTAACAAGGTAAAAAAAATCATAATAATAAGTGCTAAATAGTAATGAACTGAGAAATTAGTCTGAAATAGAAAATTCTATCGATTCCTAACACAAAGCTTATTATTTTATTTGTCCAGGTTGTGAAAAGCGTGTTATCACTTTAGTTTTAATACGGGAAGCGTTTTAGTTGAAAAGCGAATATGTGCCGAATGTTCCACAATGTCGACATTGCGGTTCACCGCATTATACGCTTTCATATATTATTCGGTCTATGAATCGCTATCTCGTTATATTCTATTATATTTTAATAGTAAAGATTTATTTAGAAAAATAACTAAATCTATAATATTATATTATACATTTCATATACACACACTGTTCAAAATACAATGTTCAAAAATAACATTTTTTTTTATTAAAAAAAGGTTGTACACTTCTGAAACATGATCGTTGGGAAAGCATTGAGATTTTTCAGTCATGTAAATTAATTTCAATCGTGCTTGTAAAACGATGGCCCTTCAATATTTCATTTATTTTAATTTCCATTGCAAGCGCGATATTATATCTGGCGAATGTGGAGGTTGGGGCGCAAAAAATTTCCGTCACTTGTTGAACGCCGCGGATATCAAAGTATAAATAGAATATTATTGATTATTACTTAGATATAAATGATTGATTGAGAATTAATTAATTCAAATCTAAAAAAAATCTACTTTTTCATATTAAAAATTATATAAAATATTTGACATTACATAGAAGAATATTAAATCGAATTTTTGAATTTAATATATTTTTATTCTGTCTGTGCAACGTTAAAAAAAATATCAGAATTTAATATTGGTTTGAAAATATTATTTTTCTATATTTTTAAACTATTTAAACGGAAAAAATATACGAGAAAAAGTGCTAATTTTCAAAACGGTTTTGAAAAGTTGTGAATTTTCAATACCGGAAACGGAAAAAGTGTAAATAAAGTACGGCGTAAAATTGAGCAAAAACAAGACTTAAATATATATATATATATATATATATATATATATATATATATATATATATATATAAATCGAAACGTGTAATAATTAAAAGTTAATATATTTTTTGTA
Source organism: Leptonema lineaticorne (assembly GCA_024500535.1). Classification (NCBI taxonomy): domain Eukaryota; kingdom Metazoa; phylum Arthropoda; class Insecta; order Trichoptera; family Hydropsychidae; genus Leptonema; species Leptonema lineaticorne. The sequence continues at coordinate 1,793,729 of JANIJI010000018.1, forward strand.
TTATTTTAGCACGATTCAAAGGAAGCAAAAAATTCGAATTTTCTTTTCATACTAAATATAAAAGAAATTAGAATATTTCAAAAAATCACATAAAATATCTGATATATCTTTTTGTATAATATATATATATATATATATATATATATATATATAATAAAAATATATGATTAAATGTATTAAACGCATGCGTCTATTAATGATTAAACCTTAAAGCACTAAGAGAACTAAAGGTAATTGGGTCTTTAAGTTTTGACCGCAGAAAGACGGTCAACATCCTTATAAAGTAAATCCCATAAACTTCAGACTACATTACTACTAAATAATATATATTTTATAATAATAAATTAAATATTTTCTATAATAAATATTACAAATGTGAATATATTTTTTTCTTGATAATTTTAACTGATACATCGTTAAACATTAACGAATTATATATATATGTATATTTATATTTTTATACGTAAAAATAAAATTAAAAATTTCATGATCGAATAGTGAATAATGCTTAAAAATTCATAGTGGCTCTCAGAAAAGGCAAACCGAAAACTACTTTGCGGAGCAATCTTTTTCAATCGATGTTCGTCGGTGTTTCTAATGTTAGGTGAATTTGTCTGAAATGTTCGATAAAAATAAAATAAATAAAATTTTTTTCTTACACTTTAAAAGAAAATTGTTACTATTTACATAATATATTATTTCATATTTAAAATTGATACACGTTATTAAATTACAATTACGCTATACAATTTAATATATTTTACTATGAAAATTAAAAAATAAATTAATTAATACTCTAGTATATATTGTGATAATTAAGAGTGTATTTTAATATTTAAAAATAATAATAATTTTTAACACAATTAAAACATGCTTTTAAAGCTAAATAGTTTTCAATACTATTGTATAAAATTTTGCCATTAACGCAATATTGAAATATAGAATAAATCAATAACATAGTAATAAACGACGAGCTTTGATGTTTATTTTCATATACATATACATATATATATATATATATATATATATATATATACATTATATGCATATTTTAATGACTATATAACTTGTTTAGGCAATATGCATATTTGAAATATGTTATAATATTGATAGTCGATACTTAAATTCATACCCTATATATAACTTTGTGTTAGAATTAGCTTATAATTTATATGGAATCGTATTATTAAAATGTATAATGCTAGTAAAATATTATTTTGTCACATTTATATTTCGGGATTGCGCTTGAATAGCTATTAATTTGATCACAAATAAAATTATAGAGCGATCGTATAAAGATTTCGTCGTAAAACCAAGTTCAAAATTATCACCGTAAACATAGTACAAATTTTATGTCACTATTCAATAACGTGCAATATTCACAAAATTACATTCGGACGATCGTTAAAATGTACAATTAATATTATAATATAATTAAATTAATATGAAAAAAAATATTATTAGAAAAGTAGTCGTTTGTGTGTGATGTTGATTTGTAGGTCTAGTGATTCACACTTTCATTAATTACAAATTATCTATCGACGACACACTGTATGAGCATTTGTATGGATTTTTATTTTAGGCCTTGATCACATTATCCGTCGGTTGTTGGAAACATCACGATCTAACAAAAGAAGAAATAGAGTGGATCATCAATAAAAGAACGGTTAGTGGTTGAACGTTAATCACACAAAAACGCAATCACTGAGAACAGGACTTAATACTTATATATCCTGAAAATACACGGTAAATTACACTAAGTTGCCGGATTTGTATGCTTTTTTTTTCAATAATATATATATATATATATATATATATATATATATTTGTGTGTGTGATCAAAAAGTAAGGTGAATTTGTATATAAAATGTAAATTTTTTTATTTAAAGTAATACCCGACCGATAAAACACATTTTTGCCAACGCTTTTTCCAGTCCTCGAAAACAGTCGGAATAGTCTTTTTCCGGTTATAAAGCCGTCAAGATATTTTTAGATTCGGTTTTTATCATTTCAATTATGTGAAAACGGCGTCACCGCATATTAGCCTTTTGAGTTTGCTGAATAGCGATAAGTCGCACGGAGTCAAATCAGGCGAATACGGTGGTTGCGAAATCAATGCAGTATGACATGATGCATAAAAACACGTGCAACTTTAGATATAATTAAACCATTCGACAAATGTTATATATGGTACAGTTCTACCAACCTAAGAAAAAAAATTTACAATTTACCTGCCAACATAATGATTAAATAATATTGATATAAAAATATAGACGGTTGAATTTATATAGAATAGAATAGGCGATTGTGAATCGTAAAAGTTTAGAACGACATTTTAAAAGTCTAAGTAGTGATTTTCAATCGACATTTCATGAAATATTCGCTTTTCTGCAAACGTATCTAAAAGTAGAATTTGTAATATTAGAGTTCTTAGAAGAAAAATACACTTTTTCCATAATACGAATATAACATTTGCATTTCTCTCTCTCTCTCTCTCTCTCTCTATATATATATATATATATATATATATATATATATATATATATATATATATATATATATATATATATATATATATATATATATATATATATATATTAAATGTGAAAAATACTATTATAAATGGTATAATTAAAATTATATTTTTTTCTTTGTGTTTTTGTGTTGATTTAAAGATTGATAATCATTTTAATTTTTAATATTGCAGCTCTTTTTTTTTTAATATATGACATTTTTTATATATAGTTAAACATTATCAGTTCTTTGTTGTCTTTCATGTAATATTATTGTAGATTTTTAATAGTTAGTGTGAAATTTAAAATTTAAAATAATAATAAAAATCAATATTATATGTATTAAATATATCTCTTCAATGATGAAGAATTTACTATTCTACTCAAGATTTTCTTTTTAATATTAATATTTTATTAATAGATTATGATTATTTGCTTTTTTTTAAATATATTAAAGAAAATTTTATTATGTAGTAATCAAATGTTATATTATTAAAAATATTATACACTATTTTTACATATGTAAAAGTTTTCAATAAAGCTTTCAACAATATTAAATATTTATTTATATGACTATAATAATTTAGATTACATCAAAATAACATCTATATTTAATTATTTATAATATAATTGAACATTAACACTAAAACTACTATTATCGACAAAACTTTTGTACAATTTTAAGATATTTAAACGTTATCATATCGCTATCAAATTTTACAACTATTTATTTATTATATTTATTTATTAATTCATTCAACAATAAATTTATTATTTATTATATACGTTTAATTATAAAAATAATAGCAACTTTATAGTGCGGTCATTTTGACCGGACATGATAATATATATATATATATATATATATATATATATATATATATATATATATATATATATATAAGAATTGTCGATAAGTTTAGCGTTAAATATCATATATTAACAATAGGGTGACCAACTTTCATCACTTTTGACGGACGGTCCTTTTCGTTTTTTTTATTTATCAAAGTTTTTTCTTTATATATATATATATATTTTTTTTTAACAATATCCCGTTTTGACATCATCAAAATTTAGTCACTATATTATATAGCATATCATTATTCAGATGAATAAAATATATTTTTTTAAATATTAGTAATCATTTAATCATTGATCATTTTTTATCTAAAACAGTGGTTCCTAAAATGTGGTACGCGTACTTTATTTATAAAATTTATATATATATATATATATATATATATATATATATATATATATATATATATATATATATATATGTGTGTTATCTGTAATACGAATGCAATATATATGTGTGTGTGCATATTAGCGGTATATACTATGGAGACAATCACGTAAAAAGGTACACTAATGAACAAAAATTGGGAACCGCTGATCTAAAATAATAATCGCGCGTTCGAATCATCATCAACGATCGTAGGCAAAACATTCTGACGTCCGATCGTCCGGGAACTATTTGAGCGCACCGCGTACAAATAATGGGTAAAAAAAAAGAAAATGTATATATATATATATATATGTATTTTTTTTTGTCAACGTGAGCAATGGTGAAAAACGTAAGGTCGTGTTCAAGAGTAACTCCGTTGGCAAATGTCTCCTCGGTGACTGTGCAATCTTGGGAACCATTTGTCTGACACGCTCCGTTGGTATATTCGATTTCATTGTTTGGTATAAGTAATTGAAGAAAGTGTACTAAAGTTGAACCAAAAACTTCTACATACAAAACCAATATTCATATATATATATATATATATATATATATATATATATATATATATATATATAAACGTACAGTTTGTATCGACGAAATGTTACAATTTTAAAATTAATTACGTATCGAAGCGTATTACTTTTTAGATTAAATTACCGCAACGATATTATTATTTAAAGTATAAAGTTGTATATATATATATATATATATATATATATATATATATATATATATATATTCTTTTATATGGTTTTAGAACGTCGATTTTATATAAACATTATATACATCGTCAATATATATTTTCGCCTATCCATCATTTTCCTTTTTTTCATATTCAATCAAATATCCCATCTCAATCTTTATTATATATATATATATATATATATATATATATATATATATATATATATATATATATACTCAATCAGTAATACTTTTGATTAGCTTACTATATATTATTTAAAAAAATATATATACATAATATATTTTGTTCGCGATCATATTTTCGCATTGAAAAAGCTTCGGAATTAGTGTATATAAATATAAGGTTTTGCAGCATGTGTTTATCCGGAAAATTGTGAAAGTTGAATTGAAAATGGAAAAAATCGCATCGGTGCCGCGAAAACTTCCAATCGCAAAAAGGAAACTTTCTTTTTTTTCTTTTGTTTTTTTTGTACGGAACAAATAGTCAAATAAAGTTCTACGTCGAAATGCGTTATTATCGACTTATATTTCGTGATAAACATCGCACTTATAACATAATATTCACTATATATAAGACTATATAAAATATATACCATATATTATATATAAATGTATTATTTTTATAATTATTAAAAAAATATATTTTTTTTACAATTTTATATATATATATATATATATATATATATATATATATATATATATATATATATATATATATATATATATATATATAAATTATGGAATAAGAATCGAAACGTTCCAATTTGTATTATACATTCGTAAACGTATGAAAAGCGTAATTTAAAATTTCCCGACCACTTTTCCATCGTAGCCCCAAGTTCGTCCGAAAAACAAATATTTATTGATGACATCAATAATTCATATCACTTCGTAGTAAAACCACCCCTCCCCACCACCACACACACACCCCCAGCTTAGAGACCACCGACTGAACTTAAGGTGAAGTGGCGCTCAATTATTCTCACTTATCTCAGCACATTTGCTCGTCTTTGCTCCACTTACTGCTTCTCGCTCGCTGAAGCGAGTGCTGAAAATAAAATGTAACTCGTGACTAGGCGAACGATGCTTAATATTACTTATTTCAGATATTAAAAGCCGGCTACTATATATCAAGCAAACGTAACACACGCTAGATAAAAGTAAATATTCAAAAAATGTCACCCATTTTACCAAAACATAATATCACAAATGATATTTTATTCTGAATATCTTCAATAATTCATATGATAATTTCATAAAAAAAAATTGATATATAATATATATTATTTTTTTATAAAATTATCGAAAAAAAAAACACAGCGGTGACTGTCGTATTTTTTTTTTATATTATTATTATTTTACTTCAGCTGAAATGAAGATTTTTGAAGTGTGCTCGTTGATTTATTAACAAGATCCTGAAAAGAAGATTAACGTCACAGATTTCGAACGAAAATTTTGCGCCCTTAGAAAGTTGCAAAAATAAAAAATAAATAAATTAGAAGCGCAATAATTCTTTTGGACCCGGTCCACCCTCTTTCGAGTTTTCAAAGCTTTGATTTATTTTTAACGCCGAATAGCAAAACGCGACACTCGAATATTCTAAATATTATTTAACAATATACAAGTATTTATTCTATATTAAAATATATTTGTATATAGTATGTTTTTTTTTCTAATATATAAAACATTATTTTAAGAACATTTTTTGATATGTACACTATTTTGGCAACTATTACTCGTTTTATAATCAGTTTTTGATATGGCATTATATCATGTATCGATTAACACTTGAACAATGCATTTAAAATTGTGCAAATTTTTTAACGGAAACCATGATTTAATCAACATAAATTGTCTATAGGAGCAATTAATACGAATAGCCGTACTAATAATAATAGTGTACTAATTTTACTCTACAGAATGACAGACATTGTCAGAGATGTTATACGATGCGAATCAAAGAAGCTATTGTTGTTGTGGAGCTCAGCATTGACGAAGACCCAAATAAGTCCAATGGGCATAATGATCGACAATTGGAGATATGTTCACCAATTTAATGGAAGATTTGGATTTGAGATTTACAAAATTCAATTCGTGTAAAAAAAAAATTAAACTGCACGACAATCGAGCTGTGGTACAATTGTTGAATAGGTTCAAAATAAAATTGATGGTAAAAATCGAGTGGCGAATTTGTCATCTAGATCATGCGATTTAACGTAGCTGGACTATTTTTAATGGAATTGTGTACATTATCTGGGTTAAGTCGATAAGTCGTAAACAATCGAGACCATAGAAAACAATATTTATCACGTTATCACTGATAGACGATCGCAACTCCAAGCCAAATCGAGATAGCCACATGCCAAAAATCATATTCAAGTAAAAATGTCATAGAATTATCTTACAAAAAAGTCAAATAACATCATTTATCAATCAATAATTTATTTTAATTTAATGTTTTATATAATTATAAAAAAAAATTCCATATATATATGATTCGTCATATAGTTTGAGAATCACAAACGGCGTTGTGGCACATATTAAATTATGCAGCAACTATTCACAAAGACGCATGCAAATTTGCTCGAATTCTCTAGCAAATTGGAAATAAGGCTTTATCAATCGGATAGAGGTAATGCGTTTGATTACGTCAAAAGGTGTTATCAAAGCTTAATTGAGCCAAATCGGGCTTCTTTGACCGGGGTGGCGAGGGGGGGGGTGGGGGTGGTTTCGATGCCTGACTAATGGAGCCGAATATATTATTGTTATATTGTACGTAAATACGTTTTGAGATCACGATAACATTAAGTGAATTTAATTGGTTAATATAAGCGTTGATACACAAATAGAAAACCGCAGCTTTGTAAGGGAATGTGCTGGGGTTCAATTCTAGTTTCTATGTATTCGTAGATTTGCTTATACATAATTATAGTACGTCTGTATTAGATGTCTATTTTATATTATTATTTTTCTATACTAAAATACTGTGATGATTATATATATATATATATATATATATATATATATATATATATATATATATATATATATATATATATATATATATATATATTTAATAATATATATTTATAATTTGTAAGTGAATATAACACTCTGGTCAAAAAGTAAGATGAATTTGTATATAAAATGTTTTTTTTTTAAATTTATTCTTCCAAATTAATTTAATCACCTTCAAAGTAATCTCCGTTCGATGAAACGAATTTTTGTCAACGCTTTATCCAGTCTTTGAAACAGTCGGAATAATCTTTTTTCCGGTATAGCATTCATCGATTCGGTTTTTATCTCTTCAATCGTATCGTTGGTCTTTTGAGTTTGCCGAATAGTCAGAAGTCGCACGGAGCCAAATCAGGCGAATACGGCGATTGCGGAACGATATGGGTCGAATTTTTGGCAAAAAGGTCGCAAAGAACCAACGCAGTATGAGATAGTACATTATCATGATGAATGAACCAAGAGTTGTAAAAAACACGTGTATTTCGGAAGATAATTATACCTTTTGACAAATAGACGCTTGGCAAATGTTATAGAAAGTATTATTTAGTTAGTAAATATTTTTATTTTAATAAATTAGCAGGTTTAAGATATTTTTTTTTGTGTATAAATTGATAAATTTTATTTTCACTTTCTTATCTAATAATAAATATTGTTCATTATATTACATTTTGTAAAATATATATTGATGAAATAATATATTTTCAATTTTAACAATTATATAAAAATTAATATACAACCGATGAATGTAATATTGAGTTTTTATTATAATTAAAATAAAATTCAAAAGACTCCATTATTAAAAATGACATATAGACAAAAAAAATAATTAAAAATTTATCGTACAAAAAAAGATTATTTTTTCCTTTTTTTAATTATATTACAATTATCACGAGTAAAATATTCATCGGTTACAACATTACAATATTATGTTCTATAATTGTACAGTTTAATGGTTCTGAAATGTCGTCAACATATTGTGTCATGTGCAATTCTGACCTAATCCTAATTCTGTTTGGTTACTAAATTTAATACAGTTTAATCCGGTTTATTCAACCGGCATTATATATATATATATATATATATATATATATATATATATATATATATATATACATATACATATATATTTATATATATATATATATATATATATATATATATATATATATATATATATATATATATATATGAATTACCGAGTAATTATTTATTCAACAAGTATATAAACAGTTTATTTTGATAGTCAGCTACTTATTAAGAAATGTAAATACTAAAATATTGCGATTTATTTTGAATAATATACTTAGATTATATTTAATGTAAAACTCAAGATTCAATATTCCATTTCTTTTATTTGTATTTTAAGCACGATATTATATCTGGCGAATATGGAGGTTGGGGCACAAAAATTTCTATTACTTATTAAACACCGTAAATATTGAAGTATAAATAGAATATTATTATTGATTATTACTTAGATGTTAATGATTGATTGAGAATTAATTGATATAAAGAAAATAATTTACGATATTCGAATCTAAAATACATCTACTTTTTCATATTAAATTAAATTAGCCATAGATTATTATTATTATTATTATTATTATTTTATTAAAATTCAAGTAAACTTGTCGACGATAAATTATATAAATAAATAAAAATACTAGAACGAAATTTTAGTGATTCAATTTCTACGAAATATATTCTTCGTCGTCTTTCAATGGTATTTATCTTGAAGATTCCTGGTCTCATTTCATAAATGCTTCCATTCAACCTCTATTTATGGCTTCTACTTTCCAGTTGTCGACTCCAATATATAATTATAAAATATATTAACCCTTACTTGACCGAATTAAAATTTATTGATAAAAATTTTAAAAAGTGTATTTTTATATACACACAGAGTTCCAATAAGTGCTTTCATATATTTTATATATTTTTTTAAATATTGACATGCATATGGTAGAATCAGTTTATATATATATATATATAAATATTTGTAATAATCATAATTGAAATATACTTCGTTACAAATATAGCGCTCAAAATTTCAACACAACAAACATGAAATGACATAAATTACAAATTAACATGATTTCGGTTATAAAAATCACTTTAAAACAATTGATCTAATTGCATATACGACTAAAAATATGATTGAAAAAAAAAAGATTCATAAAAGTATAGATAAATATCATCGTTTTTGACTTTACGAATTATTATTATTATATCGACTCACATATATATAGCGATAATAATAATATAATAATAATAATAATAATAATAAATATTATATCGAACATACATATATGTGAATAAAGTGAACGTTAACCGTGGAGGCCAACTAGGGGCTCTATTACTTTATCATTTGGCAGCGGTTAAATGAAGTGCGACGTTGATTGATGGAATCGGTCATATCCAAGTGATTCATTTCGTTATCCATCAAGTGTGTCGGACTCCTTTTTGACCGGTTTCACCCCCCCCCCCCTCACCCCCCCTCCGAGACCTTAGTACGCCCCACCCCTCCCCTCTAGGGTAGAATTATTAGAAAATCTCCATCCGATGAAATCTGAAAAGACAATTTGAAAAGTGAAGAAAACGCGTTGATAAATGATAATTTTAATATACTAACTAAAAAATTAAAAAATTATAATAAACTACAATATCATTAATTATACATTTCTAATATAAAAATATTGTTATGACAAAAAAAAAATAACCTGTTGAATAAAAATCGAAACTCGCTTTATTAGGGTTAATGAGTTTAAGGTTTGTACTAAGCGGTTTTGTTAACGTTGATATTTGGATTCAAAAATTAATTTAAAAACATCGAACTCTTTCTATTTGTAATCTGATTAAAAAAAAAGCATATATATATATATATATATATAAAGAGAATCGTTGAAGAAAAATACTCGTCGATTTACATTTTCCGTTTTCAAAGATAGTTGTTGAATATTTATATTTACTTTCGTTAAGAACGCTTTTTATGGTAAGCATATCTTAAACTTTAAACCACTTTCTCTTACAAGATTTTTCTATATTTCGATAAAAATATTTTAAAATATAGACGGATCGCATCGTTTTTATATTTTCATAATAGTATACGATTTTTTTTTTAAATAAATTCATATTTTTGCGTATATTTTTATATGTGTGTGTATGAAATTCAAAATCCAATTTATTGATCTTTCAGTAGAATGATTGTAAGACAATCTCCGAACGGAAATTGTGTATGTCTATTTGTGAAATTGAACAAAACTATCCACTGTCGTCATTATATTTTTTTTTCTCCAAATATATTTTATATAAAATATTTTATCAATTTTTTCACGTAAATATACTCTTTATACTAGTATTATAAATATGAAAAATTTGAAAAAAAAAATATTTTACACACACACTTGTCACAAGATCAAAACCTCAATTTTATACACAATATACGAATATATACTATTGTGATCAAAAAGTAAGATGAAATTGTCATTTAAAACACCCGGGCATTATGTTGGCAGGTAAATTGTAAATTTTTTCTTAGGTTGATAGGACTGTCTATAACATTTGTCAAAAGGTTAAATTATCTCTAAAGTTACATGTGTTTTTATTGGTTTTGCAACCACCGTATTCGCCTGATTTGGCTCCGTGCGACTTCTGGCTATTCGACAAACTCAAAAAGTTAATACGGGAACGCCTTTTTGACATAATAGAGGAGATAAAAACCGAATCTAAAAGGATCTTGAAGGCTATACCGGAAAAAAACTATTCCGTACAGTTTCGAGGACTGGAAAAAGCGTTGTCAAAAATGCGTTCTATCGATCGCGAATTACTTTAAATAAAAAATTTACATTTTATACACAAATTCATCTTACTTTTTGATCACAGTATTATTTCTGAAAATTCTCAGTCTTATATTAATATTCATTACATATACAAGCCGTAATGCATATTAATATAAAACTAAGTTCTACAAACATAATACATATACGTCTTAAGGAGGCAATATACTTAGTAAAAGCACCGTAAATTTTGTAGAATTATTTATGACAACATTTAAACGCGAAGCTCTAATATTCAACAATGACTACTCGGGTTATATTAATTATCTTAGCATGCGAAAACGACACGCGGTTGATAAATCTTATTTCGGACGAGTGCACAATATTAAAAAAAAAAACAATATTATTATATATAGTATATAAAAAAAATATTTTTAAATAAAATAATATAACATCGTGTCTATATAATATTATATATATTATGAGTGTTTCGTTTTGATGCTTGAGGTGTAACGCGTTAGGATCTTAATATATTTTAGCACATTACCCTCGGTGAGTTTACATATTACTCGTTTTATCATGAAAAGCCATAAAATTTCTCATAGTGTGATGATAATAATATTTATGACATCGTAAAAAAATACACACATACAAATTTTGCGACTGATAAGCGCGCGATAATTACGGAAAATATTCGTCGGCGTTCATTTTTACGTACGCTTATTACGACCGAATTCAACCGCATTATATAAATTTATAATATATATATATATATATATATATATATATATATATCTGTGTGTATGTGTTTTAACTATTATATTAATTAAAATTTTAATCGTAATAATTCTAATAAAAAATGTTAAAAATTCGTATACGGTCAGAATAGTGTTTTTATGTACATATTACGGTGACCAACCGTTCTGTTTTTGGGTGGACAATCATCTTATAAAAGTATACTTCATTTTGAAAATTTACATTTTTGGTATTTATATTTTTATAATGGACTTCAAGATCAAAAAAAAAAAATTTTTTTTTAATCAACTCCAAAACTAAAAACTTTTGTTGTTTTTTTTTTGGTGAAATTCAAAAAAAACGTATCCTCTTTTTCATTGCAAAAAAAAAAAGATAGTCACCTTTATATAAATACAATAGATTGTAATGCGAATGAATAGAATCATGAGAAATATTAAATGTTATTAGAACGAAATTTATTATGACACGTTTATTTGTAAATAAATTAATTTTAAAACAGTTAAATATATTAATAATGTTGCCCGTTGGGCGAATTGCGATTTTTTTCCATTACGCTTTTGTGAACGACTAAATTATATAATGATTCGTAATTTAGTATTCCCTTTTTTGAAATAATATAACGCTATGATTATATATATATATATATATATATATATATATATATATATATATATATATATATATATATATATATGTTAATATTATTTTTTTATATATAAAATATACTTACTATCTAATCGATCAAATTACGATATATATATATATATACAATGCAATAGCCATATTGTGACGTCCATTTTTATATGTTTTTTTTTACAAAATGGTTGCATGTTAGCCATTTTGGCGCCGGTCTGCAAATTAAAATTATACACCGTGCACACAAGCCGAGGCCATTTAATTGAAATTCTTTCATAGCAATAAGAGCTGAGCCGCTCGGTCGTGGGAGGGTTAAATCGCCGCCTCATCGGAAGGTCTGCCGAACCCCCGTCCGTTTTACCTCTATTTCACCCCCATCTACGATCGCGAGGGTTTTGGACCGCAACCGTAAGGGTCACAAAGGTACACCCCAATAATAATAACCGTGCTATTCCCTTTTAAGGCGACAATTAAGATAAGAGCGTCCCCCGCTCAGTGCCCCGTATAACGCGAAAGCACGATCGCCAAATAATATTATTATATTTGTATCGTGATTGTAAAACGCTTACGATTGAACGCCTTATTAAAATACTTTCACGCAATTACGAATGATGTAATAATATTAAAAATGTCTAATAAAATTCAATATTAATCAGAATTATAATATATTCAACACAACGAAAAAAAATCAGTACTAAATATTATATTAACCCATTCCTGATCAATTTAAAATTTATGGATAAAAAATTAAAAAAATGTCTTTTGGGTACATTCAGAGTTCTAGAAAGACTTTTCATATTTTTTTTGCTATACATAAAAAATATAGAGATGATTCCATATAAAATCATCAACCTGTCATCAGTATGTATCAACAGAAAATACTAGTATGAATGGATTATATTTTCAAATAAGTTATTACATACATTTTTACCAAAAACATTCAGATTATAAAAGCAGATTTCTGATTTATATATATAAATATTCGTAATAATCATAATTGAAACATTCTTATTTCGTTACCAATATGGCGTTCAAAACTACAACACAACAAACTTGAAGTGACATAAATTAAAAAAATAAATAAATTTAATTTAAAATAACTAAAGTAATCTTCTTTACCGATATAAATAAATATAATTTTAATCTAATTGCATTGTGTAACTTTAGCCATCCACAAAATAAAAATATAATATATGGCATCAATAGTCAGGAAAGGGTTAATATTTCATAATAGATATAAATTACACACGTTTTAATCATACACAATACATAAATAAATTTTTAAAGTTCAATTACAAATATATTTGAACCGTAATAGTTAAAGTTTTTAACCCGTCCGAAATTACGAGTGGCGCGTTTCGGATTATTACGATTATAATCGTTTATCGTCAACAAAGCTCACGTATTTGTAAATTCATTAATTTCCAAATGGGGTTTATAAATAATTACCGATGTAAAATACATTTTGTGTACCTAATTTTGTACGTGGGGTAAACCGCATTGACGTCATTAAAACGATCGGACGACCACAAGGATACAAGTAAAACGTTTATCGTTCGTCCTTTGAATCCTGAATAAAAGTGTCATATACCTGTCATTTGTTATGATAATCGAATAATTTTTCATTTATACTTTATAACTCAATATATATATATATATATATATATATATATATATCAAAAGAAAATTGGTGCTTTCAAGAAATAATGTTGAAAATTCAATATACAGTCAAAATATTTAATATATCAACAATAAAATAAATTAGTTTTTTTTTGTTATATTATTCGCGGTATAATCTATTATTAGAATGGGCGGAAAATTGTCTTGCAAGAGAAAGATTTCCGACAAAAGTGCCTTATTACTATGGCTGCATTTGTCCATTTGGCGGAAAACGGAATTAATTGAAAAAGTCATGCCAGACATTCGGAGAAAAATAATATTTATTATTTATAAGATTCTTTAAATATTAAATTAAAACAACTACGTATAATATATATATATATATATATATATATATATATATATATATATATATATATATATATATATATATATATATATATATATATATATATATATATAAAATATAAAAATCGTGATACAAAATTTTTATATAAAATACTAGTTGACCCATGTGCAAATGCGCTTATGTTTGATAACTAGAAGAACACATATTTTTATTATATATTTAATAAATTTAATATTTTTGACATGAAAATTAATATATATGATTTTAACGAAATTAATTTTAAAAAAAGTATGAAAAAAATCACTTTAAAAATGAGATGAATAGAAAATATTAAATCTTAATTAATTTAAATGATTATTATAAAAAAAATATTAAATTTTGTTTTTTTATATATAAAATACACAATTATGGTAATGAAAAATATTAAAAAAAAAAGTATGATACATAGCGTTTATAACCATCAAAATTGAAAGAAATCGAAGCAAAATTGAATTGTGAATACTGAAATATTTTACATGAAATCATATTGTAATAAATTGAACTTTTGCATGGCGAAGAACTATATTTTACATTGTAAAAATCATTTACAATTAAATTGTGAAAATAAAGTTGTATTTGACGAAAAAAAAATGCTACACCACCACCGACACTATCATTATATATATTATATGTGATAATAAAATACCGATTTTTTTTTTACTGAATATCAAATATATATTATCCTTTTAAAGTGATTATTACATATTTTTTTCACTCTTCATTTTTGATTATGAACTGTGTCGATGCATAAAATCCACCTAATTATCGGTCACACGTTGTTGCATTTTGAATATTCAACCGAAAGACCTACCCTTTCGGTTTTTCGCGCTTCGGTTCGCCTTTTTTTATTTTATTTTTTTTTCGGCGATAACCCTTTTACTACCCTTTATTTTTTACCGTATTATGTGCAACCCCCAGTCATCGTCACGTACGTGAACCATCAGTTGTACACATAAATGAGTGTACAGTCGTTTTTCTTTTATTTTTTCTTTTTTTCTTTTTTTTTGGTCGAAGCGTCACGCCTGACGCTTGGCGATATCGCGGTTATGTCTTTTCGCATACAAATTTAACGTTTTGTATGAATTTAATTTTTTTTAGATGTTTTATACGAGAGTAAAACGGACGATTAACGATATTAATGAAAATTAATCGAAACAATATTGTGTGTGTGTGTGTTTTTTTTTTTTGAAAATATATTGTAATCTATATATGTTAATTTTCATTATTGTTAATAAATGTTTGACTGATTTAATTGTGTCCTCCTTTTTTATTGTAAAATGATAGTCACCCTAAAATATATTTTGAATTAATTTTATATGAAAAAAAAAAGTTCGGTATAATAATATATAAGCGGTATTTCTCAGTAATATTTTATTATAATTTAATAATATGCCGAATGACGTTATAAAATATTTGAACATATATTGCAGTTGTGAAAATATTGAAATCTATACGAACATTTTTATAAATCGTAATAAAACGATATCGTGTTTTTATTAGTATTAATCGAAAAGTGAACGTATTGAAATGGAATAAAAAAGAACATGCAAATTCCGGTTGATTGCGGAAATAAAATAGACGATTTTCAAATATTTTTCTTCCTTTTTTTTTTTCAGAAAAAAGGACAAAATTTTAAATTTTGGAATACATTCAGTGAACATCGTTTCGATTGATCGATATTGTGTGCGATGTGATATTATGATACGTTACTTAAATGATTGAAAATATTAGTTTTATTCAATATATATACCATATATATATATATTAATGAAATATAATAGTATAGTTAAAAGACGACATTGGCGGTATAATAATACAATTTGAATTATTGAAGTAATTGAGACTTTCGAATGAAACAAATTAATTCCGGTGACGATTGAATTGTTTCGAGATTGATCTGCCTCGATGAAAATTGCAATTGGAAATTTCTGGATTGGAACCTCGTCAACCCGAATTAATTTAAGTGGGTTTGTTCGATTTAAACGAATTAAGGAAAGTAGCTACCCCTTCGCCGCCGACTTATATATATATATATTTATATATATCAAAGACTAGAAGGAAGAGAGTGTTAACTTGGTTTAGATTGGGTTAGGTTCGGATCACAAACTTTGTTGATCCGGATTAATAAAAGAAACTTCATTTACCGAATTGTGTTGAAAGTGGACGAAGTAGAATTAATTCATTCTTACTTTTGCAATTAAATTTATATATATATATATATATATATATATATATATATATACGTTTTTTTCTTTTTGTATGAATTTTTATGCCGTGCGCTAGCCGTTTGTCGCTAGTTAATTGAAAAGAAATTTATTCTATCGCATTAAAATAATTATTAAATTGTGAACGATATTGAAATGGAACGAAGCCAACGTTTTATTTTTTAATACGAAAAATGTTCAACGGCACTTTGTAGTATTTTTATTTTATTTTTTATTTTTCATTTTGTCAGGTCATCGGCTTTACGCTCGATCCTGGAACGTTTCAATGAAATATTCCGGATTTTTTGAAAAAAAAAAAAAATTTTTTTCTCTCTATCTCATAGCGTATATACGATAAATTTTAAATCGAAACCTATAATAAAATTACTAGTTACGTTAACTAAGTAAAATCTATACCCGTGATAAAATAGAAATCCAGTTACTTGACAGCCGTTTTCCTCATAATTGATGGTAATTTGACTAGTGAAAATGTCACGGACATGTCCGCTCGGATTTATAGAATATATATTATATAGTCAAGGGTGTGTTATATGATACTTTTGGACCGAAACCTAGATAAATTTAGAACAAAAACTGATTAAAAATATTGTAAGTATAAGTATATGGTATATATATATATATTTTAATTTACAAAATTTATTATAAATTTTCAGAGATATAATTAATTAATTGAAAATTAATATTTTTTTCCAATAATAACGTACAATTTGAACAGTTCGTTCGTCAGCCGAATATAATCACGTGAAAATCGAGAGCGTTGGCATTTTGTGATGTGGATGAAAAAAAAAAACAACAACGATGTTTTTGTTTTGGCGACGAAAAGAAAAAAACCCACGGCAAAACCGTGAACTTTTAGTTATTATTGTCATTAACCTTTGTAAAATTGCTTTTGCACACGAGCCATTCATTTTTATAATTAATGGCGCATGGGCGTATGTGCACAATTTTCTTTTTTATTTTTCACGATGGTTTTCGCGGTCTTTTTTTTTTTTGGCTTATATATATATATATATATATATATATATATTTTCCGAACAATATATATTATATATATTGTTCGGACGACAACGTCGACGATAGGGTTTGGTCGATTATGAGCGGTCAAGGCGATTGTAAATTTTTGCACGTTATTATATTTCATTATTGAGAAAAAAATCGATCAATGAAAAAATATTCGAATTTAAGTATATTTTTGAAATTTTGAGAGATATTTTTATTGACAAAAATTTCATTTTTTTTTTAATATTCAAATACTATTTTAATGTATGCTGAATAAATTGCAAATTAATTATTAACACAATACTAAAGCGAATTGATATCGATTTCGTGGCCAAGTTGTCAACGTATCACGCATTCTATCCGATTTATCGTCATATAATACAGTTATACGAAAACGCAATGAAGCTTGTTTCGAGGTGCAAGTGCATAAAATGTGATTCGGATCTATTCTTTCATTGTATAGAAGAAGAAAGAAAGACGACAAAAGGCAACGGATGTTCCCGGTTGACCTTATCGCCGTGGCGTCGGGGTTACGATCGCCTTTGGCTTTCTGCTATTTTCATATGGCAATTCTTCACATTTTTCATTCTCCGTCTCTCACACACACCGTATATGATGTCTACCCTCTCTATTCTTCTCGTGAATTACATACATATACTGACATTATTTACGACGCGGCCATAGCCCCGTCGTTGAAATACTGCGATTGTGTATTCCATTACAACATGGGGTAGGCGAATCCCCCCAGGAGTGCCCAGGTATTCAGCTACTGAATATCCCTATTTCTACCATATTCCGCCCACAATTTTGTATACCTAGTGCATAGTATACCTGTCGTCGCAGTAGCTGCACCAATACTGAAGTCTGATGTGGTGGAATATTCGTGAACCACCCCTTGTGGGTAACCATTTTGTATCAATAGCTGGAGCCGCGAATGATATCGCCTTGCTATAAAAACGAACACAAAATAGTGTTCAGGGTGTTCTCTAGGGACTCCTACACATCGGTGACGGCATATCATTGTCTTCGAGTTTATGCCTTTTTTTCTACATTTTTTATTTTTTTTTTTGAAACGGGGAGATGAGTGAAAGTTGCCTTTGGGATGACACAGGACGAGAGGTCGTTTACGGTTATCATGTCACCCTGCCGCGTACTCGGTAAATTGATAAAGTTTTTTTTTTTTTTTTTTGAAAAAAAATTGAATGTGCTTGGGGGAGAAGGTTACTATATTCGTGCTTGGGGTTGTCGAATTTTTCGTATGTATGTACATCACGCGTGCGTAACGCTCTACGGATCATTCGATTGTTTAGCATTAAAATAAATTTGCCTATAATGTTTTATACGTTGAAAATTCAATATAAAAAAAAATATATTTAATAAAATAATATTAATATTTATATATGTATATATAATAAATAAAAATAATAATTTATTATGTTTAATCGAAAAATTTCCGCTGATTATTGATGATATATACTCTTGTCTAATTAACGAGGATATTTACCGAATGGGTAATCGACAGGCATTGGTAAATGTCTAATGGTGTGGAAAATGGCTATATATTAAATTCGAAGGCACATAATATCACATTGTGTGTGTGTGTGTGTACAATAATAATATTAATAATAATTACACGATAGTCATATATATATATATATATATGTTATATTCTATAAACAAATATTATATTATTAAATACGTACACTTATTATTATTAATATTGATTTATTTTTTCATATGATTTTTTATTTTTATTTTTTTGCATACCAAGTTTTTCAATATTATTATTATTATTATAAGGCCAAGTTATTAACGTGTCGGATGCCAGTGTTTTAAGTAGTTTACAACGATGCAATTTGTGTACATCATATGAAGAAAATGGAGAGCGCATCGACATTATTATTTATTCAAGACACGTATGAATTTAAATTAGAAACGGAAACACAATTTCCAGTTTCGAACTTAAGTCAGATACATAGTGACGACTGGAAACCGATAGGTTTATGATATATATATATATATAAGTGCTAGAAACGTATTTTAGAATAGAATCACGCTTAGAATTTACAAATATGTCTATTCGAACCTTGAATAGTTGGCGTTATAAAGTGAAACATATTCAATTTTCATTCCATTCTAAACACACAAATTTTCTATGTAAACGTAAATTTATATTACGATAAATATAAAAATTTACAGAAATAAAATATAATATTATAATTAATAACGATATTATGACGATGTTGAGTGATTAAAGCGTATATATTTTATTGATTGATATTATATATTTTTTTTTAAATAATATTCAAATTGAAATATTCTTTAATAGAAAAATTTTAATAAAATAATTTTGTAAAATACATATATATTAAAATATAATTTTAGTTGATTGAATTGAAAATTCATTATATTTATATAAATTAAAATTGAAATATGCATTCTATATATAATTAATTAAAACGGTTTAATTATATGTAGTATTTTCGATTAATATGTATAATAAAATAATAATATTTTTTAATAAAACTAAAATCTTTTTTACTTATATTAATATATATAATTAAAATTCATAAAAATTTATTTCATTATATATATATTTTTAAAATGATATTTATTTTTATAGGAGAAAAATAATCTTAATTATTATATATTTCAAAATTAAAAGTTCTTCGAACAAATTCAATCACTTAAAAAGTGATGAACTTCCTTGTAAAAAATTATCAAATTTTTATGATATATATATATACGATATATTCAAAAATAAAAGCAGAAATTTCTCTTTTTTGGAGAAAAATATTTATAGAGATTAAATATTCAATGTAACTCCAAATGTTTACTAATATTTGGAGTTTGGACTAATATAACCATCAAGATTTAAAAATTTCTGTTACTTTTTAAACAAATAAGGTGTATGTAAAAGTAATAGAATTTGAAAATTTCGACATAATGCAACACTGTAATGACGCTCTAACCTACATATTCGCCAGACACTGCTCCGTGTATATAATAAGGAAAACTTTGAAGAGTTTTCGTTTTACTAGCATTGATGAGATTAAAGTGCATCGTTGAAAGAGCTCAAATTTATCTCAAAGATCGAGTTCCAAAAAGTGTTTTAGTAATATATAATAAGGATTATTTTGAAAGGAAAGACATTGATATTTACAACAAATAAAATTCTTTTTAAAAAATAAAAATTTTAATTACTTTTTAACACTTGACATATAATTATATATATATATATATATATATATATATATATATATATATATATATATATATATATATATATATATATATATATATATATATATATATATATTGTAACTCTGTATTCAAAAATTATGGCGAATTTGTAAGTAAGCCCTTCTTCAATTCAGTTTTTATCTCTTCAATCGTGTCAAAAAGGCACCCCCGCATTGGCCATTCGAGTTTACTAAATAGCCAGAAGTCGCACGGAGCCAAATCCGGCGAATACGGTGTTTGCGGAACGATATGAGTCGAATTTTTTTTGCAAAAAAAAAGTCATGATGAAACCAAGTGTTGCAAAAACACATGTAACTCAAAGATAATTAAACCTTTTGATAAACACACGCTTGGTAAACAGTCCTACCAACCTAGAAAAAAAATTACAATTTACCTGCCTTGTTAATGCCCAATTTCACCTTACTTTTTGATCACAATATGTACATAAAAAATATATATAAAATTATATATATATATATATATATATATATATATATATATATATATACGTGTCGCGTAAATTTTATCGTTCGTCGAAGTTTCATTTAAAATTTTCTTTTTTTTCCTGTGAGAGCGATAAAAATTCGCGAAAAGCTCCCGCACCGCGCTTTCGTATCGAAAATCTTTAATTTCCTCGATATTTGATATCTTGCGTTTTTTTTTATAATACACATTTATATTTATTCCCGCTTTTACATAACTTATATGTCACACCGCAATATTTACAACGCTTTTTTTATCGCTTTCACTGAATATTTTAAGTTTATTCATACGAATTTTCCAAATGAAATCAGTCCACTCATTTATAAATCATCTATCGATATTACGAATATATATATATATATATATATATATATATATAATACGTTCGATATTTTTCAACCGATTGCAAACAACTCGTTTAAATATAAACATTAATATTAATTGAAAAGTTTTCAATTATTTTTTAATAATAATAATAATGGGCTTAAAATTTCTTTCGAAATTAAGGGATTCTTTAATCTACCCTAAATACGTCTCCGCTTTTAAATAGTCAACATTATTAACCCACATAAATTTATTGTACCATATTCGAAATAGTTGGCTAACAAATTTACTAAAATATCCACTCAACTTTCAAGCTTATTGATTTAGTTTTGTGTTAGTTTGAGATTATATAATCATGAATAGTTTATAATGGATACATTACTAAAAATATATATATATATATATAATTTAATTTATTTCATACAAATATTATGATTTTAATTATATATTATATATATTGATAAATATAAATTATTATATTTATTTTTCAAAATATGACAGAATAACAAGAAAAAACATGGAATGATGAACATGACGATATCGAAGGAAATGAAAAGAAAAAAGTATATAACGCATGTGACACAAAATAGGATAGGTGTTGTAGACGACGATGCTGAAAATGATACATACACACACACATATATAAATATTTTATATACTGTGAAAAAAGTGTCTTTGTCGAAAAAATATAAAAATATTTTCATAATATATATATATATATATATATATATATATATATATATATATATAACAAATCAAATTTTCAATATTAAATATTAGTGTTACAAAAAAAAAAATATATATATGTAGGCATTTTAGCCGTCTATAATATAATAATATATATTAGAATTAATAATGTATGCGATATTATTAAGTTTTAAACATTGAAAATTCGCAATGAAATGTTACCGAACGTGTGAAAACGCAGTAGAAGTACGAAAGAGTTTAGGATAGAGTTTCGCCGATAGATTCACCGATGCGACTTTACTATTTGAATTTAGAGATAAGTTTAAAACCGACGGTGCTGTTCAGAATGTGAAAACCGCGGACATCAACCAGCTTCTCAAAGTAATATATGTGTATATATATATATATATATATATATTGTATAGTATTGAATATGTATCATTGAAGCTGTAATTTCGAATTAAGTAATTCAAAATCATCCATTAGACACATTTTAATAAGTATGATATCGTGATATAAAGATAGATTCAACGAGGAATACTAAATTTACTATATATTTTTTTTTCTATTCAGATGCTTTTATATTCTGATATTTATGTGAAATATAAAAGTATAGTTTCATTTATACGTATATATCGACGTTTTAGTCTCCATTGGATATTAACACATTTGAAACTCGATCTTTGCTATATGTTTGAACTGATTCAACATAACGCATAATATATGCTTGTAAAACGGCGACGTTTTAAGGTTCTATTTATTTTATCTTTTTTATTATACGCACGGGACTGTGTCGGCGAATATGGAGATTGGTACAATATTACACTATTGTTTTTTTTTTTGTCAAAAATTTATGTATTTTGAAATATCTCAGCCATAAGACAAAACATTTTTAGTTATATTAAATGCTTACTCTATATATATATATATATATATATATATATATATATATATATATATATATATATATATATATATATATATATATATATATATATATATATATATATATATATATATATATATATATATATATATATTAGGAGAAAATAAAACATTTGAATATCGTATATAACACTATGTTCAAAAAAAAGTAAGGTGAATTTGTGAACAAATCAATTTCATCCCCTTCAAAGTAATCTTCGTTTGAATAGTCAGAAGTCGCACGGAGCCATATCAGATGAATACGGTGATGGAACATGATGGAACCAAGAGTTATAGAAACACGTATAACACGGAGATAATGAAACTTTTTGACAAACATAAGCTTGATAAATGTTATAGACAGTCCTATCAACATAGGAAAAAAAAATACAATTTATCCGCCTTTCTAATGTCCTTACTTTTCGATCATAGTAGTATAAAAAAAAAACAAAAATACATATTTGAAGATCATTTTAATAAATTTTAAATATTTTAAATCGAAATATATTACCTATGCTTTTATATATATATATCATATTACAATATAATAACTGTCAACGTATATTCGTATGTATGTATAAGGAACGGTTACAATTGTCAGTTTGCGACACGGTTTCTACCAATTATTCTCTGGTTAAATCCTTAACTACACCCGCTGATACGGCCTGATGGTTCTTAATTGTGAATGAACCAAATTGTTCCCACTTGTGCCCTTTAAATCTTGCGGCCGTAGGAATGGGTCTTATTTTGTGACACATTTTTCTATCTTTCGCTAATTTGACTAAATATATATTAACATAAATTTCATCGTATACTGAATTAAAAAAAAAATATATATATATATATATATATATATTATGATTCCATTAAAACTTTGATCGATATATTTATATAATATTATATAAAACTTTTGGTTCGATAGTGAATTTCAATATAAAATATAAACTTTGCGTCGATCTTTCAGCACAAAGATTTCACGTTCGACTTGCTTCATAACGTCAAATTATTTATTAGAAATCGTATAACTGTAACGTGTATCTCAATAAATGAACATCATAAAATGGATTTACTTCGTAGTTTACAATAGCTATTTATATAAATAATCCATATATATATATATATATATACATTAACAAATAAATTTATATTTATTTGTATTTAATCTATATATCAGTAACTCACTAATTATATTCAGACGCATATAAAATCCATTTTCATAAAAAATTTTTTTTTCTTTCTTCATTGTAAAATTATATAATCCATTTTAAAACATCGTATTAAACAAGAGGCGTCAAAACGAAAACGGCTATCATAAATTTAAAAATTCATTATGCAGTCATTTTGTAACTGGTGGGAAATCAAAACCGATTCTACCCCAACCGATTATCGAACCCCGAAATAGGGCTATTTAGAGTACAAAAACGGCTAGGGTTTCACCGATGCAGGGATGAGATTGTATATTCTATTCTTTTTCTTTTTCTTTTTTTTTTTTTTTTTAAATGGAAAAGTTCGAAATGGATGGCGTGTCTTTCGTTCAAAAGCACCGAAGCGTCAAAGACAAAGAATAATAATTCGCCGTTCGGAAAACGACACGATTCCCCCACCGTCTGTATCTAACTATCTCCATGTACAAAGGTGCTTTTAATGAGCACGAGCACAGATGTCTGAATGACATTTGTAATTAAACAGTAATACTGGCTCAGTTATACGCATCGACTGTGCAATTACGGAGGATGTTTAAAGATGCTATTCTCATAGCTACAACAACAACGACTTGTACACAATAGTCGCTGCTAAAATTGTTGTCGCAGTAACGAGTCAAAAACATTTTTATTCACTTTTTAACAAACTTACTTAAATATTTATCTATAAAAATTTTAAATAATTCATATATATATATATATATATATATATATATATATATACATGTGGCAAAAAAAAAATCGAAAAGTTTCGATATACACAGTTAAAACTAACAGACAGGTTTCGAACAAACACCCGGTACCCCGAAATCAATTCTAAATTGCTGCAACGTTTAGCCACCGGGTCAAAATGGGGAGAGAAAACGAACCCTCGCCATGATGGAATATCAATAATTTCAAACAGATGCACATTTGAATCGCGTCAACGTTACGGTAATAATAGTTCAATAATTATATTATACATAACTCGGAATATAATTAGTGTCGCGATGATTTTATATTGAAATCGAACCGTATGTTCCGCTGTGCGAAATTTAATAATAATCAAGAATGCAGTTATATAATTTGGTTACTAATTTTCAATATATATATATATATATATATATATATATATATATATATATATATATATACATATATATATACACATAACACTGTGATCAAAAAGTATTGGTTTTTTGAGTTTGTTGAATAGCCAAAATTCGCACAGAGTCAAATCAGGCGAATACGGTGGTTGTGGAGCCAATGCAGAATGACATGGTGCATTATCGTGATGAAGGAACCAAGAGTTGTAAAGACACGTGTAACTCGGAAATAATTAAACCTTTTTACAAACAGATATATATATATATATATATATATATATATATATATATACATATATATATATGATTCAAAGTGAAACATTGTAATTTTAAATGTCGTCTTCTAATTGTGTCATATATAGCATAATGCATATGGTGTAACGGATAAATGCAGCACAACGAACGTCTCTTTCTTGTATTCAGGATTATTGTTGGAACACAAATTTCATTATTATGTCTGTTGAAGGGGTTGAGTTGTGTTGTACGTGGGTGGTAAAGCAGGATGACGAGTTGTCGAGTTATATGGTATGAGTTTAAGGGTGGTAACGTTATAAAATCGTATCGGAGTTTGTTGGGGTTAGGGGTTAAGAGCCCCGCCGATCGAGCGTTCGCCCTCATTGTTCCACATTACAATTCCGAAGGTTCGCCGTTCGCGCAATCAAATTAATGCTCTAATAATTTATACTTCTAAGTGGGAGACGGTGGGGATAGATTGAAGACTCGCAAAGGGGTAGCGGCGTGTTTGAGGTATGGGGGGAAGGGAATCGGTGCGGTGGCATACTGTGCAGTATTGCTGCGACATCTGTTGTCGATCCCCGTCTTAAATAATAAACTTGGTTATCGTACGCGATGCAAATTAAGCGACCCAATCTCGGACGTCTTAGTATGCATTGGCTATATAAGAAATTTTAAACAAATATAAAAAAAAATAAATCTACATTCAATTAATCATAAGGTCATTTTATAAATTATATGACTTTTAATATCTAATATATTTGCAAGAAATTCATATATAGATTAATATATATATATTTTAAATAATAATCTGCTTAAAAAACATTCGCCATATTTGATGAGTAGAACCTTGTTTTCTCTTTAAATTGGTTCATTATTTTATAATGACATCCTCATTCTATGTATCGAATAACTAATAAAAGAATGCATTAACTCAATTTCTTGACTCTTCATTATTATATGCAAGGGTCGATGTTTAAATCCATATTTTATTATTATATTAAAATATACGATATATTTTATCATGCTGTATAAAATTTTTAAGATATTCTTCAAATATTTTTTACACATTTATTGCACTAATAATTAAATTATTACAAAATATAAAATATGCTTCGTTATAATTTAAAATTATATCTAATTAAATAAAAAATAGAGTTGTCAAAATTTAAATATAATCAATTTACTATATAATACTTTGATCAAAATGTAAGGTGAATTCGTTTATAAAATGTAAATTCTTTCTTTAATCTTCCAAATCAATTTTATCCCCTTCAATGTAATCCTAGTCCGATAAAACGCACTTTTTCCAACGTTTTTTCCAGTCCTCGAAACAGTCGGAATAACTTTTTTATGGTATAGCTTTCAACACCTTCACCGATTCGGTTTTTATCTCCTTAATCGTGTTAAAACGGCGTCCTCGCATTGGCCTTTCGAGATTGCCGAATAGCCAGAAGTCGCACGGAGTCAAATCAGGCGAATACGGTGGTTGCGGAACGATATGAGTCGAATTTTTGGTAAAAATCGCAAAGAACCAATACAATATGACATGGTGCATAGATAATTAAATCTTATGACAAACAGACGTTTGATAAATATTATAGACAGTCCTACCAACTTAGGAAAACAATACACTTTATCTGCCCGGAAGTTTTAAATGACAATTTCACCTTACTTTTTGATCACAGTAGTATATACAAAATATATTATAATAAATTTGAATTATAATTTATACAATCAAAAGATTATATCACATATCAAATTATTTTGAATCTAGATTATAAGAATTCTTGTGTTTATGATACTTCAAGTTATATAGTCATAACCAGACAAGTCTTTTATTATTTTATCTTTTATGTTCAAAACTTTAAAGGTTCTAAGGATATAATACTCATTTCTTATCCTGCATCGCGTGACTCCACCTAATCATAGTAACATTCTTACTTTCGTGACATATAATTTGACATCACAAGAACCATATACATAATAATTTACAAAGACACCTGTGGATAATTTAACAGCAAAGTTCACTCGTATATTATTAAATTAAATAATCAATTTTGTGAATGATGAAAAAAAGTACGCGATCGTTAAATAATCGATATATGGTATACCGTTAAAAATTCAACAATCTTTATATTAAATTTCATTATAACGAATTATTTTCATTATAATTTTATTTGTAACGTATAAAACGGACCACAAGTTTCATTGTTTAATTCAAATGAATGAATTATGAACGTTTTGGCGAGGTGTAGCAAATTGACAGTGAACACCTATATTAGGCCAAATTACAGTCAATATGTCAGAGTTGAGGCCTCTCTCGCAGTGACACCGAGGGCACAACCATTCAATGCTCGATATCAAAGAGGGGGCGGGGAAATTGATGGATGGTCACCCTACAAACGTGTTCATATATCATTTTCATACGTTTTGAATCCGTTTAATGCCGATTTTATCCGTGCGACCGTCTCAATGACCTTAAAAATGGGTTTGTCATTTTTCATTTCTCGTTCGGATTTATACATATTCATAAATATGTCTTTATAATTCAACATGTTCAGATTTTTTTTTTTTATTTATTAATTATTTAATTTTTGTATGCTTTTTTATATTTTAACATTTTATATACTTCTGCTGTTTAGTGGTTTTATATATAATAAAATATATGAATTTATTGAACAAATTACTTAACCTTAAAAAAACAATATAGTAATTAATACAATTTTTTTATAATTCCATATTTATATTGATTAAAAATTCTAATTTTTATAATTTTTCTGCCACGATCGTCAAGTTTGAATCCAAAAAAATAAATAATCAAAATTTAAATGTTGAAAATGCAATATATTTCTCTCTATTTAAAAGTGTCATTTTACACTTCATCATAATATTATATAGAAAGAGTATATATTTTTTTTTTTTTTTGTAAAGAAATTAAACATAAATAGTCATTGTTTGCGCGTCAAGTTTTCACATTAATCCAAACGGTAACCGAATGTCACGTCTCAAGTGCAAAGTATTAAAATTTCATTCGGTTAAAGTGAATTTAAAATAAATGGACTTTTAATATTATTATGAATTTATGAACGAGCGGTCTACATGCGGTATATCCAAAGTGAACAATGAAACAATATAAGATTATGTTGATGGCTACAAACGTATTTGAAAATATTTAATTAGTATAAAAATTAAAAATAATATTTTTTTATATATAATGAGTGATTGATTGAATTCGATAACTGCTGCTCTATATATAAAAATATATGTATGTATATATATATATATATATATTTTTTATGACGTATCTTTTATATAGTTGAATGATTCGCCATCATGTTTTGTAGTAAGAAATAAAAAAAAAAAAAAGGAAAATTTTATCCCTTTTGTCTTGAAGACGAATTGTGTATTCAAACAGGGCGTCGTAGGGCGGGCCAAAGGAGCAAACGTTTCGGGCGCACGAAGAAAATCGTAAAGCGTTTTATTGAAGACCGACGAATAAATAGCGACGTAGACAATTAAACAGTGGGCGGTCGGTTGTGCGACGTTGGTAAATTGCCTCGGTAAATGTCGACGAGACGTGTGACGTAAATCTTGTAACTTTTCCCAAAAACGTCCCCCTTTACGCGTTAGCGTCCCCCCTATTACGGATGCCATCAGTCAAAAGCGATTTGTAAAATGGAGCAAGTCATTCGCGACGCGGCCCCCTCTCACACTTTTAGCGTCTTTCTAGTGCGGAAAAGTGTGGAAAAGTGCGGGAAAAAAAAATACTACACCTTTACACTGAATATTATATTGTTCGATAGCGCGCATCGGATTTTCTTATTCCGCTAATCCCGACGGTGTTTCAATCTGATAATTTAAATTATATACGATCTGTCATTGTCTCAATTCATCGAAATTGACGTTTAACCGGTTCCAGACTAATACTAATTGAAACATCGTTTTGACATTATCAATTATTACATTTATATTATTTATATGTAAATACTTTATATTGGGCTGTTATAATTATCAATGTAAACTAATAATTCATTATATCCGTTCATAAAGTTATAATTACCAAGAAAATATAATATAATTTAAATACGGTAGAATTTTTTATTTAATAATTAATTCTTTATAGTGAACACAATATCAATATAAAAATTAAAGTAAATTTTTATTATGTACAAGAGATTAGACTGATTGAAATCAAATTAAAACCTCTGTAATTCAGATATATGGAAAAATATTATAAATATATGGAATTCTATCAAAATAAAGATATATTTATGATATCAACATATTCTTGTAAGGTGACCAATCGTTCTTCTTTAGAGAGGACAATCCTTTTTTTTAATTATTATAATATATTAAAGTGTCCTCCTTTTTTTTTTCGAAGCTGTCAGATATTTACAAAAATATTGTGAGATTTTTTTTTTTATAATATTATACAATCTAATTCTATTGATTATAGAGCGTATAATATTGATAATAAATGCGTATTTTAATATTATAAAATTATGTAGAATTATTTTAGAGAAGTTTATGACTTTGTTAACAAATATATATATATATATATATATATATATATATATATATATATATATATATATATACACGCCAAAATGAAAATACGTATTAGAATAAATTTAATATTACATTCATTCGGTAAACGTCCCCCATTTTAAATAGTGGTAACGTTTCAACGTTCATAGATCAAGTCGGTAGTATTTCGCTGTTTAAATTTTGTTGTTTACTTGTCTGCAAAATCTCGGTGGATGAATTTAGACTGTTGAATTAGTGTTTCGCATTAGGCAAAACACTCGTATTTAAATACTATACTTAACCGGTGCTTATATACGAGATAATCTCCTTATTATGTTTCGCGAATAACAACGGCAACGTGAATATTTCCAGCATAATACAACGACGATATCGCATATTTTATTCCTATATATATATATATATATATATATATATATATATATATATATATATATATATGCATATATGTGTATTTTTTTCTTATTTCATTTACATATCAAAGCACTATAAAGAACATGATACGTTGTGTTTAGATATTTATATAATAGTTTAGTCGTATTGCTTTAATATGTAATTAATATATAATATAGTGTTAAGTGTGATTTTCAGCATTTCGTTTAGTAATATATTAAATATATACTACTGTGATGAAAAAATAAGATTAAAATTTCATTTAAAACTCCCGGGCAATAGGAAGGTAGGTTAATTTTTTTTTTCCGTGGTTAGTAGGACTTTTAGAACATTTTCTAAACGTCTGTTTGTCAAATGGTTTAATTATCTTTGAGTTACATATGTAACTCAATATGTAAAAACATATGTAACATATTGTATTGGTTCTTTACGATTTTTACCAAAAATTCGAGTCATATCGTTCCGCGACCACCGTATTTGCATGATTTGACTCCGTGCGACTTCTGGCTATTCGGCAAACTCAAAAGACCAATATGAGGACGCCGTTTTGACACGATTGCCTAGATAAAAACCGAATCGACGAGAAGGTCTTGAAGGCTATACCGGAAAAAGACTATTCCGACTGTTTCAAGGACTAGAAAAAGCATTGACAAAAGTGCGTTTTATCGAACGGAGATAACTTTGAAGAGGATAAAATTGATTTGAAAGAATAAATAAATAATTTACATTTTATAAACAAATTTACATTGCTTTTTGATCACAGTGTTATATATTTTGAAAGATAAATAGAATATTTTTAATATAGAACATCGAAAAAGAAGTCATATAATAGATTAAAAGTCAAACATCAGATTATGATTTTGAACACTGAACTTCAAATCTATCATCAGTCGTATGAAAACGGAAGTATTGAAGTGAAAAGCTCCTTTATGATATATTTATGTATGTGTGTGTGTGTATTGTAGCAAGCACTTCGTAATTACACAACGACTCTGATGGACTTTGTCTATAGTAGAACAAAAGCTCAGATAGGAAATGTCGTGTGTGTGTTTAAATGGTCTTTAGAACATGAGAATATTCAAATTTGAAGTCTATCTACAAAGTGAATCATTTAAATTTTAAAAATAATTTGTCACAATTTAAAATATATAATATTATTTTTTTTTAGTTATTTTAATGCGCTTTAAAAAAAATATTTTAAAATTTATATATATATATATTTTTAATATAAAACAATTTAAAGCGATGACAACGTATTGATTGAAACTTTTAGTATAGAAGACGTGGAAAAATATCAAATTGTACCATGTCAGGTGAATTTGAAGTTTATGAAATAGCATTTATTGATTTTTCAGTATAAATTCGTAGAAGAAAAACATCGCCAATAAGTAATATATTTTTTAAATCAATAAATTTTCTTAATACATATCTTGTAATTGAGAGATTAAAATTAAAATTTATACAATTTTAAATAAATTTCACCATTCATATTCTTAATGAATATTATCACAAAACGAATATTTTAATTATATATAGAATAATTGAATCATTAAAAATGACAATTTTTCATAATCTTGGTATAAAATGCAAGACATGCAATACGTCATCTGTATTTGCATAAAATTATTATTAATTATCGTCTGAGAAAAGAGGGACGTTTTACAGTTTTTAATGATAAAAAATAGCGTTGTGGATTTGTCAGCATATTTCCCTCGGGGGATGCATTTATTCGCTTTATACCATTGATCGACAACCATTCTCACAGTGCATATATTGCAAATTCGCTTTTTTTTTCGCAGTGAACAAAAAAAAATAGATTTTTCCATTTAAATAAATATATTAATTTCATACAACCGGTTGCAACGTGATCATTTATTTATTCGTAATTAGTTTGTTTATATGTCATCAAAATCGTATCATTTTTTTAATTTATATAAAATATTCTATAATTCGGAAAATTTATATTATTATTTTTTTCATATTTAATTAATGAATTAAAAATATAAAAATTATATATATATATATATATATATATATATATATATATATATATATATATCTTTTCGAACAATGCAATTACAATATATTTTATATCAAATTTGAGAGAAAAAATTATATTAATATATATATATATATTTTTTTTAAATATTCTCTCAAATATATATTGATATATGAAAATTCGTAAATGTATTGTGTACTCGAGATATTAAAGTAATATTTAAAGATTGTCGACCTGTGTCTGGGCCTTTAAATCTAGTAGAATGAACACGCTTTGAAATATACGGTCGTTGCATCGAAACAGGGTTAACACGCGAATATTTATTAAATAAATTATTATTCATGGAAATTTCAATTGTGACGCTAATCATAAATATGTATATAATTATTCTACAATTTCATAATATAATAATACGAGTATGTTAATAGTGTTTGTCTTTTTTAATATTGAAATCATTTTTAAGAGATAAAATTCATTATATATAAAGTGTGTTTAAATATATATATATGAATACAATATATTTTATATATGTAGAAAAACAGAAGAAATAATATATATTTGGAAAGAATGAATACATTATGAAATATGTTTGTTTATCTTTGAAAATATATGTTATTATCCTTTTGCTAGATTTAGATTTTTGGGAGAGATTAAATTTTTTTTAGAGATGAATTTTAATCTCGTCTATGTTTCTAAAACGATAGCTTTTCAAGATTTTCTCTATTATACGCATGAGGTCACGTCTGACAAAAAAAGCAGATTGGATGTCATTATAATTATATATTTCGCTAAAAATTTACGAATCAAAAAAAAAATTATAATTTTACGGATTTTATTAACCGGACAGTTAACTATGTGTTTCTCTCTATAATTGCACAATTTATTGTGTAATTTATTATTATTTATTTTTTTAATTAATGCTTATATTTAATTTATATACAATAAAACTAATTTTTTTGATATAAAAACATAACGTAATACGCTCATTTAAAAGTACAATAATTTCGTTTGACATACATATACGTCCTATTCCATTAACATGTTAATTTTATTAATATTTTTTTTTCACTGTCGTCTTGCTAAACATATATTTAATTTATATAAATAAAATTCAATCAATATATATATATATATATATATATATATATATATATATATATATTTATATACAATTTTTTTTTAACACATAACACATAGCCGATTTTATCGTTGAAATATCGAATAATTGTATTGGATAAAAGAAATGAAATAAATAAATGCATCACGAGCCACCCCTGAGGTATTTTTCAGGCGACGTAGTTGTGTTTTATTTGGCTCTCTGGCATAAAATCGGCTTACTTTTCCGCAAAAATGTTACAAGATTGTAAGCCTCCAACATCAGCGTGACATCTTATTACACGCCCGTATAATGTATGGTAAAATTTGCCAAATATACCGTGTATTTATTTTTACGAAAAACGATCGCCGTTTCTACTTCGTTTCATCTATCTACTAGGAGAAAAAGATGCGAAAAAAAAAGTAAAAAAAAAGAGAGAAAAAAAAAGAATTTTCTTCCTTTTCTAGAATTCTCATTCTATCCGATACGAATTGAAGATGACTATTTTTTCATTATTTATTTTAGATTTTTAGTCATACTATCAATTAAATTGTGTATTATTATTTATTTAATTCAATTTAATCGTTTATTTATATTCGATTTTAAACTCAATATATATTTAATTATATTTATATTTATATTTAAAATTTTTCTACTTTTGTACAATTTTCATTCTTTCATATTCGAATTAAAGATGACGATATCTTTTTATATTATTATTTATTTTCAATATATTAAATATTTTTCGTTACACTATCAATAAAATTTCATTAATAAAAATATGTATATATATATTTATGGTAATTTGATTTGACAGTATATATTTAAATTCGTTTTTAATATCAATATATTTTTAATTTAAAATATGAAACGATAAAGTGTCTGAATTTTTCATACGTAAAAATTCCAATATTTTTTTTTCGTTATTAATATAAGATATTCGAGTAAATTAAATGGATATTCGTCGATAACTATCAACTATATATAAATATATATGTATATAGTTTATTCATTTTACAAATATTCTATATATAAATATGTATGTAGATATAAAATAAACGATTCAAAAAAAAAGACAATTAAACGAATTTCAGTACAGCAAATAAAACAAAGAGAATTTCTTCTTCAATCGCGGGGTTGATTTGTCGTGGGGTTGCTGACTTTTTGGCACCGGTGAAAATTTCCCCAAATATATACACAACCTGTATATATATATATATATATATATATATATATATATATATACCATGTATACAGCGTGGAAATCCTCTGCGAGTATTTTATTCCGGGTTGTTTACGTAGCAAAACAAACAAAATCATTTTATTGCGCTGCCGTTTTCCCTGCCTTTTACCGATTGATAGATTTCATTCGAGAATAAAATTTGTCGCCGACGAAGAATCAAAGCAGCGTCAAATGTAAACAAAGCCTGAATCCGTCTATGCGTTTTTTTTTTTTTTTTTTTTTTTCTAGCAACTAATGCTTGGCAAATTGGCGCGGCGCTTCTCTTTTCGCGTGTCACAAGACAAGAAAAATCCGAATCGTCCTCAAATCGGATATATTAATATTAAAACCGATAAAGTTTTACGAAATGTCGACATGTGTTGTATACGAAAATATTTTTAAATTGGACAAAAAAAAAATAATGTTCCGTTTGTTGGTTTGTCCGAGTTGAACGATTTTCCGACCATTTTCCGTCGTCCGATTGAGACTAAAATTTTATATACATTCTCATTGTCGATGACATAAATATTTTTTTTATAAATAAAAAATTAAATTTTAATATTTACATGAATTGAATATAATTATAATTTCATTATTATACATCGAAATTAATTTATAAATAATATTTCCAAAATCGATTCGTCGAAGCGCAATTTACATCCGTCCAAAGTTCGTCATTAACTTTTCGCGTGTTTCATTCAATATTGAATGTAAATACGTATTCGCGACGTCAAAAAACATAACAGCCTTCAATCGCAGATCGCCAACCATTATATTATAATAATTAAAATGCGATTGAAACGGCATTGTTAACCGCATAATCGAAATAGATTGTGCGCCGCAGAATTACAGCCGCGTATTTATATTGTATACAGCGATAAATTATAGGCCTCGTATAATACAAAAGGCCTCGTAAAATTTTAACATTGTAACTCTTTTACAATATCAATTTTGCTTTGATCAAAATTTTATTATATATACATATATATTATATTCATTTAAAAATGTTGTAGGTATATAGTACAATATTTTTCTATATATAAATATAACACAGTGATTAAAAAGTAAGGTGAATTTGTTCACGAAATGTAAATTATTTATTTATTCTTTCAAATCAATTTTATCCCCTTCAAAGTAATCTCCGTTTGATAAAATGCACTTTTGCCAACGCTTTTCCTAATTTTCAAAACAGTCGGAATAGTCTTTTTCCGGTATAACCTTTAAGACTTTCTTCGATTCGGTTTTTATCTCCTCAATCATATCAAAACGGCGTGTCCGTAATTGATCTTTTACATTTGATGAATAGTCAAAAGTCGCACGGAGCCAAATCAAGCGAATACGGTGTTTGCGGAACGTTATGACATGAAGAAACCAAGATTGTTAAAAACGCGCGTAACTCGGAGATAATTCAACCTTTTGACAACATGTTATACGCAGTTTTACCAACCTCAGAAAAAAATTACAATTTACCTGCCCTCCTAATATTCGAGAGTTTTAAATGATATTAAATTATATAAATTTAAATTCATTTCATTAAAAAAAAAAAAATTTTTTTTTTAAATATTATATTTACTAATTTATGACTTTATCTCATTTTACACGATATATACGAATATTTCGAGTTCATCGACATACTTTTTACGAATGTTTTCTTTTATAGAATATAACGCAATATCGACACAGTCGATGTAACCCGATGCGTTTCGACAAATTAAAATTGTTACAGAACACCGTGCCAACGTAATGAAATGAAACGGAACGATGTGTAACCCGTGAACGACCGAACGAGAAAAAATAAATCAAAAAATAAAATAAAATAAAGGGGTACGAGGCGTCGTTGCAGACGGGGGAGCGCCATATAAAAACCGAAATATCTCTAGGGTATTATAAATGTGGCCATTGTGAACATTTTTCATTTAACCATAATGTGTAAAAACGATGTATCCGTTGATTGTCATAACGAAGTTTGAGAATTCGCTTGTAGCTCATTTCAATATTATATTATATTTATTCACGTGTAGCATCTGAAGAGTATTTTTTTTTTAAATAAATAATATTAAAAGTTGAAAAAAAAATATGCGCGTAAATTGTTCAATATCAGTTTTATGACATGATTAAATTGTTCAATATCAGTTTTATGAAAAAAATTGTTAGACAATTTCTACTATAGAACAAAAAAACAATTTTTATATAAGAAAAAAAATAATTCAACGACGATAATATTAAAAAAAATTGAAAGATCTTTGTATCAATTTTGGAAAGAAATACTAATTCAAAAATTTCATTAAATCATTATTTCAATCAGTATTATGATTTTTATCGGTTTCAAATTACATATTAAAAAAACGTACATTTATTAAAAATACATATATTCATTATTTAAAAAAAAAATGATTTCTATTAAATTGTTAATTAATAAGCAGTGGTGTTGTGTTAAATAAAGCAAAAAAAAAAGTGACAATGTCAGTTAAAATAACATGTTATATGAATGAAACACAAAAAAAAAATATATGCACGGAAAATTTTAAATGGATAAAAAATGTTCAACGTCAGTGGTTTTAAATGCGCGAATCGCGATCCGTGAATTTTAATATTTTAATTTTAAATATATATATATATATATATATATATATATATATATATATATATATATATATATAATTTAATTATCATTAAAATACATAATATACATATTTAGATATTGTAGAATTATAGAGTATGTAACTTAATCACGAAAATGTTCAAAGTACATTCATTAGTACTTTCGTTATATTAATGTCCGTGTCTTTCATAAAAGTTTTCTTGCGCTTCTCAAATAACATATATTAAATGGGATAAACTCGTTAATTATATCCTTAATATTAATTAATACATATATCGAATATATTCGTCATGATACGACGTTGAAAAGCGTGCAATATTAATATGACTAAATTTATCGCTATTATTATTATTATTATTATTTTAATTTAAAATATTCTTATCGATTATAATATATTTTTTTATTGAATTAATTGAAAATTATATTATTTTAAAAAAATATAAAATTTTAAAAAATCAAATTATTTTTACATGTATATATATATATATATATATATATATATATATATATATATATATATATATATATATATATATATGTGTGTGTGTGTGTGTGTGTGTGTATTTTCGCATTAATCAACGTCTAAATTTTATCTGCGCCGTGATAATGGAAATATGGCGTGTTAAATAACAATGAACTCACCGAACAAAAAATGAAATTGTTAAAATTGTATGGCGGCTCGGTTGGTTTTTAAGCGGTTTTCATTAAATTAAACACAGTTTACTTTTAAATCGTTTCAAAAATTGCTTCTTTGACGCCAAAACAGAAAAATGGGGAAAAATTTTTAAGACGTTTCATGCATATTATATATATATATATATATTTTTTTTTTTTTTTTTCAACCTATTCAATTTTCTTGTTTTCCACTAACAAACTTTTTAACATCGTATGAATGCTAGAATTAATAGTGATTATGTGTCATTTTTTAATAGTACGAATTAGTGACGTAGAATCTCTTTAATTTAAAATTAAATATATATTAAATATAAATTATCGCATTAAAATTATTTATTTACGTACAGAATCGACATTATATAACAATAAAATTATTTTGTAAATATTAATTAAATATTTTAAATTCTTCAAATCGAAAATTTTTCATTGATTTTATTTGAAAATAATTTTTTTTCACGAATCAAAGTATACAATTGAAATATTTTATCCGTTTTAGTTGAAATTTTAAATATTTAATCTATTATTAATATAAAATTTATATCTCATTATATATATATATACAATTACAAATACATTGTTTATTTTGCCAAATCGTAAATTTTGAATTAATAATAGTTTAATTTATAATTAAATATATAAAAGTTAATTTTTTTATTATTTATTCGAAAATTGTAACGTTAAATCAACAACGATTTTTATTTTAAAATATACATATTAATGGTTAAAGTTTATTTATTTTATATGTTGAATATATGATTTTTTTGTCAGTTGACAATATTAAATCACGTTCGACGTCGAACTACAGATATCTGAAATAAAATGCATCTATCAACGATATTTTCAAAAATAAAAATATAAAAAATACACACACACATACATATATATATATATATAATAAAAATAACGATTCAGCTCTAACGAATCTGAATTTATTTTTCGAATTTAGGGACACGGATTTATTTTTAACAAGATTAACCTGAAAATTCTACGGTTATAACAGTTTTTCTTTTTTTTTGAATATTTATATTGACGTATCATAGTAAAATAAATATTTATATTATTTTAAAAATTATATATTTTTCATGTATAGAAAAAATAATCATTTGTATATTTTTTTATAATATAATTATTTTTAAGATTTAAATCAGTAGTAACCAATCTTTTGCTTTGCATTTAACTTTTTTTTTTTTTGGAGATAATTTTATAATTTTTTAGTTTATTTTAAAGGTCTTCTCCAAAAAAATAGTTCTCAAGTTATTTTTTTTATAATCCAAATCAACATTTCTAAGGTATATCGATATTATTTTAGAGGTAGCCAACTTTTTATTCTCTAATCACCATTTTTTTTATTTGAGAAGACCTTGAAAAATCAATCTAAATTTTTAATTTGGATTGATTATGACAGTTATTTCTCAAATCTAAATCAATATATTTAAAATATATCAATATTATTTTTTGGATAGAATACTTTTAAAATTTTTAGATTATATATTTTAAGTCTTCTAAAATACATAAATATTATATGAGATGTCGTCCACCCTTAATCTATATTATGTGAATCGAAATCCAAATATCTATATTATATTAATATTAAATTAAATATACACGTTTTTAACACGTTGACAATTTTCAAAAATCTGACCAAAAATGACAATTTGATCTAATCAGCACGAGTTTAATTGTAACCGAGACGAGATAACTCGCACTTGGCGTCACACAGTACAACGCAATCGACGAGTCATCTCGCAGACGGCATTCAACGTGTTAAAATAATACGAAACGCATATATATATATATATTTTTTTTTTTTAAATCGACTTATCTCATTCAATTTTATTAGAATTAAAATTATTGTGCTCGTTCACAGTTTGGCTTTTAGTAAAACAGATGTTTTGAAATTGATACGTACAAACCGGGCGTTTGTCGGGTGCCGATTTAATAAAATGATTAATGAACACAACAACACGGTTCCTGGATAAAATTAACTAATTGATTGATTGATGACTGGCACTTAGTCGAAGCGTTTCGCAATGTTAAAATGAACAATGCCAAATGTATAATGTTTATTACCAGTACATTGTACAGTGAGTACACTTTTGACGATAGAAAATTATGTCGCGAACTTAAAACGATATCTACCACCTTATTTATTACGATTATTTTTTTTTTATTATTAATATTATTCATGAATTATATTTATACTATTTTATATTAAAAAAAAATAATTGATTATATTAAATATTTAAATATGAATATATATTTTTATATCAATAAAAATCAAATCGCACTGAATAAAAAACGATAACGAATTTTATCGCACTACTCAATTTTTATTCTATTCTTAATATAATTGATTAAATATTAAATTTTATTATTATATAGAAAATATAAAAATTTTAATACAAATTATTAAAGCGTTGATAATATGACATTAATTTTCATAACATGGTACCCATTTGTATGAATTAAATAATAAATATATATATATATATACAAACACATATATGAAAATATATATTTGTGTATGTGTTTATGTAAATTTTTCTTAAAATACTTAGTTGTCCAAAAACCTTTTTCGTACCTGCCTCGGGACTGCATTTACAACTCCCATGGGGCATATTTATGAAATCCTAATATCCATAATTTTAAACGAAACGTCATTATCCTTCATATGTACTATATAATGAAGGCACTGGTCTCTTATCGTTTTATTTTCAGCAAAAATACACTTTTCAGCTTCAGCGACTTATTATTATCGATTACGTACCCAGATAACCAGATCTTTATAATGTAATATAAAATTCAACTTTATATATATATACTGTGATCGAAAATAAAGATGAAATTGTCATTTAAAACTCCTTGGGCATTGGGAATGTAGGTCAATTGTATTTTTTTTTTCACGTAAGACTGTCTATAACATTTGCCAAGCGTTTGTTTGTCAAAAGATTTAATTATCTCCGAGTTATATATGTTTTAACAACTCTTGGTTCGATCATGTCATATTGCATTGGTTTTTCGCAACTTTTTTTGCCAAAAACTCGACTCATATCGTTCCATAACCACCGTATTCGCCTGATTTGTTTCCGTGCGACTTTTGGCTATTCAAAAAATTATGACACGACACTATTTTGACGCGATTGAGGAGATAAAAATCGAATTGAAGACGGTCTTGAAGGCTATACCGGAAAAAAACTATTCCGGTATAGCCTTCATTGGACGGAAATTACTTTAAAATATTTCATTGGACGGAAATTACTTTAAAGTGGATGAAATTGATTTAGAAGAAATAAATAAAAAAATTACATTTCATAAACAAATTCACTTTACTTTTTGATCAAAGTGTTATATAATAATAATAATAATGATAATAAAATGGTGTATCGATCTTACAATCTGTAACATCAAACATTACAGATCCACTTAAGATATCTAAGTGCCGATTTGTGGATATCCTCTAATTCGAGTTCACTTAATATAAACCTGGAATGCCTTCGTTTAGAAATTCCAAGGTATCCATTAATAAATCATCCCTTTTCAAGTTCACAATGAAACGGTCAATGTTGATTTCATTACGTTCAAAATAATTTAAATACTATTATATATATATATATATATATATATATATATATATATATATATATTTAGTGTGATATAAAAGGATTGTTATTTTGAATGTCCGATGGGGACTCTTGTTATACGAATCGGTTGATCCTATTTGTCCTATCGGCTTTTTGAAATGAAAATGTGATACAAAATTGATACGTATTATATATATATATATATATATATATATAATGAATTCGAAAAAAGGACAATGATAATGTGAAATTTAATTAATGCAAATATTATGTAATTGGATTTTACGGTGAATATTTTTCTTTTATTTCAAATCTAAACTTTTATTATATAATTTAATTTGATCTTGTATATTGGAAGAGTGATATTTTTATTTAAAATATAAATAATTAAATATGTGTTATATTTGTAAATTTATTATAATTGTATTTTTTTTTTTTGAATTTTATTTGCGTAAAATATCATAAAATGATTCGATTCGACCGAATTTTCTCATCGCTGATACACTTACCGGTTCCGGATAAATCGAGCGATTTTTCTAAATCGGGAAAACATGTTTGTTTTTCCTAGGGATATTTTGTTGAACGGGGAACCACGAAAAACTCGAGGGGGCGTGGGGGGGGTGGTTCGGGCGGTCGGTTCAGCGGTTCCAAACACGTGTTACGCGCCATCGCCCCTTTCAAGCAAAACGGCTTGACGATAATATCTATGGGTTAAGAAAAGTCTTTTGTGTCCGAAAGACGTCCGTGTAGCCCGAGTTTCCACGGAGATACGTGCGGGGGCCTTTTATAGAAAATACACGGCAGAAAATAAAAAAAAAGAAAAGAAGAAAAAAGAAAACGTGGAAACGTGGAAAATATTCCTATTTTTCAGGACGGATCCCGTGTCGTTAACGGTGGGGTTTCCACGTTTCAGACGTCCGCAGAAGCGTTATCTGATACGTATATGTAAGATACATACTTTGCGTACACATCAGGGATATTCAACGCGCGGTAATTTTCATAATTAATTTCACAATATACAGAATTATATTTTTCGAAATACAAAGCGCCCATTATATATATTTATAAATATATTTTTTTTTTCTTTTTATAATGTCTTTAGACGTATTATATTTATCTGTAGCATCGGACATAATAACGTATTATTTTATATTAAATTAAAAATATGTATATATAGCAGGAATAATCGTACTGTAGCTCTTTGAAGTATTATTTGTGGCTTTAAATAAATATATCCGAGTTCTCTTTTTATTTTTATATTATTTATTATATTTAAAAAAAATATTTTCGTTTGAAAATGTCTTTTAAATTATATATAAATATAATTTTCGATAAATATAATTTCTGTAAAAAATATAATACATTTTTAGTGCGTATATAATTACGGTTCGCGAAAATTTTCTAATTTTGAAAAATGTTACGTACTATCAAAGAACTTGGCTACCTCTGAAACAAAGTTCTAAATATGTTTTAAAAATTACAGTGAATAGTAATTATAAATTATCAAATATTAGTTATTTAATATTTGCATTTTTCATATATATATATATATATATATATATATATGTGTGTGTGTGTGTGTGTGTGTGTGTGTGTGTGTTTATATATATATATATATATATATATATATATATATATATATATATATATATATATAATAATAATGAATTAATTAACGAATATCGCTTTAATGTTAAAAAAATGAATAATATATTTTTATTTTAATAATTAAAAATATTTATAAAATGTAAAATTATAAACAACTCAAATAATTTATATATAGAAATAATTAGATTATATATTTTTTTTAATATTCAAAGCATTTTCTATAAGTTTTTAAACATCGATTTATTTTAAACATATAGAATAAATTAATCAAATTTACCCTAAATTTTAATACATTATTATTGTCTAAAATAAATAAAAATATTAATCACACTCAAACATAATCAATGATTTTCAAATATCAAAAAAAATAATTTTTTTTTCATATAAATAAATAAATTTAATTAAAAAATATTTATCGTATCAATTAATAAATATTCACTATTCCGGATATAAAAATTTAAACGATAAAATATATTTAACTATAGACACGATGAATTAATTAATGTCTATTTCATATAAAAGTACTTTTCACATCATCCGTCTTGCAGAAACTTCCGTTTGCATACTTATATGTATATATATATATATATACATATACATATATATATATATATATATATATATATAT
Source organism: Leptonema lineaticorne (assembly GCA_024500535.1). NCBI lineage: Eukaryota > Metazoa > Arthropoda > Insecta > Trichoptera > Hydropsychidae > Leptonema > Leptonema lineaticorne. The sequence continues at coordinate 1,838,127 of JANIJI010000018.1, forward strand.
ATATATATATATATATAATATTATATATAGCATGACTAATATTTCAAGTTTTTAAACTGGCATTAAAAACTTTGTCCGCAACTTGACGGCATAGAGAAGCGCTATTATTGGAAAACTCAGCTATTTCAATCATAATTCACCGGTATTTATTATGTGTGCTACAAAATTTATAGCATTTTCACAAAATTAAATTCCACACTTTTCTAGCTATTTTTTTCATATATATATATATATATATATATATATATATATATATATATACATTGGACATTTTTCAAAATAAACATCTGCGTAATTTCACTTTAGAAATTATAATCTAAAATTTTCTATTTTTTTTTAATCTTTTTATTTGTATTCTATTCGAACTATTATATCGTTGTTGTTTAATAAAAATCATAGCCAATAACTATTTTTATATAATATATATATATATATATATATATATATATATATATATATATATATATATATATATATATATATATACGAATATATATAACAAAAAAAAATTCGTTGAAATAAAATCGACAAAATATATGTATTTATATATATATTTTATAAAATGATAATTTTGTATATTTTCGAGTTGATTTACATTTATATAATTATAAAATTTGAATATTGCAATATCGATGAACGATAATGGAAGTAAAATTTTATAATAAAATGATATTTTTATTACATATGAATAATTTTCGAACGTATAATAAACTCGCAAAAAACATAAATGATATATAAAATTAAAAAAAATATATTAGTAGGAATTGTGTATATAATTAAAATTTATTTATTTCACGACACACATTTGTCAAATAATAATTAAACTTTTTCAATGAATTTTTTTTACATTTTCCATAGTATTATAATGATAAATAATTTTTTTTATCTACGATATACTAAAAGGGTATAATTCTAAGAATAATAATTGTATAAAATATGAATAAAGCTCAATAAAATTCTAATAAATCACACGAAATTACAAAAGATAAAACCAATCATATTTACAATTTAATACATCATCTGTATGCTTTTATATAACGAAAATGTATATATATATATATATATATATATATATATATATATATATATATATATATATATATATATATACGAATGATTAGATTATTTCTATGAAAATTTTCACTCATACAATGAGATGTAATGAAAGAAACGTGTCCGTTCAAGATTATCCAGTAATAAATTATAAGTATCGGTGAAGTAATTCGTAATTTTCCAGGGTACACAGTTAAGATGCCCGTCAGCTAGACGAATACTTATTTGTTAAAGAGGATTTTCTTTCCTTTCAATAGACTAATTATGCTAGTTCGTCTTACTGTTAACGGAATGAAACGAACATATTGTGCACTATTTTATTCACAAAGAACGCTCAACGTTTTCAACAAGGAAATATATATATATATATATATATATATATATATATATATATATATATGTGTGTGTGTGTGTAATATTAGCGTTTGTAGTAGAAAAAAAATAGAAAGAAAGAAAGAAGCACAAACTAGAAAAGAACGATCACTTTCTTATTCGTAAGGTTAACGTTTTTCCATAGTATAGAAGCTTTTCTTCCATTTTGGTATATATATATATATATATATATATATATATATATATATATATATATGTATATTTTTAACTATTTCTATTTTTCGGTGCAAAGAGGCAAAAGAAACGAAAAAAAGAATGTAGAAAACGAATTTAAGTCGTTAAACGCGAAACGGATCGATAGCCTGTAACGAGGACAAAGAAAATGCCGTAGTTTTCAAAATAAAAAAAAAAAATAAAAATATATAACAACACGAAAAATTACCAAGACAATTGACTTGTAGAACATTATATTATATTATAATAAAGAAAAAATATATACATATATATATATATATATATATATATATATATATATATATATATATATTTAATTAAAATATCGACGCACGAGCCTTGAATATATAAATGATATTATATGATATTACGTATAATAATTAATAGTGCGAAATTTTGTTCAATTAATCATATCATTTAATAATTCACATTATTGTATTTTAATAGAAATGTAATAAGATTGTTCGTTATTGTCCGTTTCAAATGTAATAGAAAAATGTGTACGATTTATTATTAAATACGACGATGTTGACCCATTTCCGGATATCCGGTCGTATTTCCGGTAGAGAGTGTATAATGATTTCGCATGGAAAATCGAATCAGATTAAATAATATTATAAATATACAATCGGAATTATTAAATAATCTATTTATAATATACAATTATCACGTTATTTTAAAATATTTTTAATATAAATGAAACTTGATATTATTTATTATATAAATATTGAAGATTATTTTTTTTTAATTTATAATAATATAATATATTTTTTTTAATGTTTATAATAAGTCTGTGATTTTTTTAGAAAGCATCTTCATATTTATTATGGAATTAATGTATCAATTTATCAGTTTATTATGCAATGAAAAATATTAGAATTTTTATGATTTTTTCACTCATCTTTGATTTTATTATGAAATTAATATTTAAGCGATTTAAATATAAAATGTTTACCCATTAATATAACAATTTAATTTTGTTTTTTTTCTATCATAGAACATATTAAATTATATATATATTTAAATTTATATGAATTCTTTGATATTTTACGCTGTTTATTAAGAATGTATATTACGCTGTTTTTTTTTATATAATTAAACATATCATTTTAATATGTATGATTTGCTTACATTTTTGACACAATATATATATATATATATATATATATATATATATATATATAATGCATCGAAATTAGATTTCAAATTAAACTGCGCAGTAACGCAAACGTTGTTTACTCGTAGCCTTCAATTATTGAGGATAGAACGAGAATTCGCCGCCATAAACCGTTTTAAAAAAAAAATATAAAATAAAATGGGAAAAAGCGAATAGAGGGTAAAGAACGAAAAAAGGAACGGGGCCAGACTTATTGACCCAGAGACTACCTGCTTTGTGGTTTTTTTGAACAAAGAAACCAACCACTCGCCGCACGTCGCCTATCGATTGCCATTCGAGGGTAGAATTTTTTCTTTTTTTTTCTTTTTCTTCTTCTTCTTTATATTTTTCTATTTTTTGACTTTTCTCGGTGGCGTGTCTTGCCGTTTCTTTTTCTTGTACCACGTTCGAAAAGTGCAGAAAAGGTTTTCAGAGCAACCCGCTATACGTGAATGCATGCCGAGTTAATGGTGCGAACGAGCCTTTTTCTGGAAGAGCCAGACCTTAGGTTGCTACAAAACGTTTTTGGACGCTTCGTGAAGCATTATGTGTTTTCTGGGACAAGGTGGACCCACTGTGATACAATGTGCGGGCTCTCTCAAAACCGGTAAAAACGTCTTTTCAAAAAAAAAAAAAAAAAAAAATTTTTTTTCTCTTTTTCAATGCCCATTAACCTCTTTTTTTTCTCTCTCCTCTCCACTCAATGTGTACAATATTCTTCTTTTCTTTTACGCGAACGAAAGAAAGAAAAAAAATATTAATACACAGAAATCTTTTAGTGTGAAAATACGGCGTGCTAAAAAGGAAAACGTCTGAAATATGTGTGTGAAAAGCGCGACGTTTCATTTCAGCGTCTGGAAAAGAAAAATAAATCGTCATCCAATTATTCGATTTATTTTCACACTTTCAGATTCAAAAAACATATATAAAATGTACACAAATTTAATTATAATTATATATATATATATATATATATATATATATATATATATATATATATATATATATTATTAAAGAAAAAATATTTTAAACTATAAAATGTCAAAATAATGTAATAAATTCACAATAATAACATGAAAATTGTCGTTTTGAAACTCGAATGTGCACTTTAGTTATCGTACACGTGAAGTTCTACAAAATAATGTATACAAATATATATATATATATATATATATATATATATATATATATATATGAAATCGATCAAAAAATAGATGTAAATCAAAATATATATTCGCGAATATGTGAACAAACTGAAACGGTTGGAAATTGCATTTTTCCACTTCAACTATATTTTTCATTGTTAATTTTCAAATTAACTATTTATCATATATATATATATATATATATATATATATATATATATATATATATATAAATATATCTTTCGAAATTTCGATTTTTTTTAAATGCTGAGTCGTCAGCATTATGATCATAACAAGGCAAATATTATATATATATATATATATATATATATATATATATATATATATATATATATATATATATATAATATAGTAGGAAGATATCGTATTTTAGAATTTCACCTGACGTATGCGATTCTCATATCGCGTGTTCAATGCCAACGTCTTTTTGAAATAACGATACGATGTTTATTTTTGAAATAATCATACGTTATATTATTTTATATATTATAAATATTATTATTGAACGTAACATATATTATTTTTTATTATAATATTTTCATTGTAATTTTCAAAAAAAAAAAAAATTTTTTTTCTATATATATCGGTAACGTGAATATGAAGAACGATTGCTAACGTTAATATCTCCAAATGGTATTATCGTGTGAAATATCTCGTTGTCGGTTGCAAGAGAAGTGAAAGATGGCATATTCGAACATCTTCTACGATTTTATATATATATATATATATATATATATATAATATAATAATATATATAAGAAAATCTTGTTTGAAACGCGGATTTTACAATTTGTGACGATATAACCGAGAATAGAAATTGTTCCGCATCGAAGTACATACATATATAAATACATATATATATATATAAATATATAAAAACACATAAAGCAGTAGCAATAACAACCTAGGAGATGTCTAAGGTTTTGTGATACATATAAAATTCAAAATTCAATTTCTTAAGTCACGGTCATACTAACTGTAAAACACATCATACGCTATATTTGCTTTACAAATATTACGTATTATATAATATAATGAAAAACAATATATATATATATATATATATATATATATATACGTTTTATAAATTTTATTTTATAAAACGTATATATATATATATATATATATATATATATATATATATATATATCATAGAATAGATATAAATTTTATCTAATATTGTAATAATTAACGAAGGATTATTATTAGGAAATATTTGAGATTGTTTATTTCGTAAAACGAATAAAAGTCGATAGAAATTAATTATATATTTGAATTTTCGTTAAACTCATAGCATGTTTTTATTTTTATTTTTTTTTTAATGAATATAAATCAATTTCTAATAATGAATGTGGAATCTCATCTTTATTACGTATCTCTCAAAATTGACACATTTTTTTTATATTAAACCGTAATTTTCTTTAAAAGATATGATTTTTAAGACGGAATCGTAAATTTATTTTTTTTTTTTAAAACTTAACAAGTGATTATAATCGATAATAAACAGTTTTTTTTTTACAGACAAAATTTTATGTAAATATTTCGAGAGATAATATCTGTTTATCTTGAAATGAAAAATTATCACACTGAATCATATCTCGTATTTTTATTCGTCAATTTCAACTTTTCAAAGTGCAAAATAAATTACTTTTTTTTTTAAAGTATCTGTCATTTTTCTACCATCTGACACACGTAAACCGTGTAATATTTCACACGTTCTTCGTCAGCAATTTTGTATCAAAAAAATAAAATAAAATAAAAATATAATACTTTATATTCGATAAACTTTAGCGTTGTTTTATTTTTTAACATGTACAAGTTTTTCATGATACATTCATACACAATTATTGCAATTATATATATATATATATATATATATATATATATATATATATATATTTATAATCTCAATAATAGTTGAATTAAAAAAAATAGTAACGAGAAATTGTAAAATAGGTCAAAATATATATTTATGTACGTAAATAAGCTTTGTACGAAGTTAACAATGAAACACGAGCGAAAACAATACGTCCAAGTATAATTGCTATGTAAATCCTATAACAAAATTAAATATAAGCTTCATTCGTATCGAGTATATCTAAACATTAGTAACATCAAGTACAGATGTTCAGTTAATAAATTGAATGGACTTCCTGTTTACAGTTTCAGTTTAACATTTGAATATCGCTGATCGATAACGGTCATCCATGTGATGAATACAAAAGGGATGTAATCCGATTCACAATTATTAAGGGTAGGTCATGCAAACTATTGTATATAGAAATCAATTGTTATTTCATCACAATCTCATATTTCATACTAGAAATATAATACAAATGACTTTTTTTTCATATATTCTTTATTTATTCTTTCAAATCAATTTTATACCCTTCAAAGTAATCCCCATCCGATGAAATGCAGTCGGAATAGTCTTTTCCATGAAGGCTATAGCCTTCAAGACCTTATTCGATTCAGTTTTTATCTTCTCAATCGTGTCAAAACGGTGTCCCCGCATTGGCCTTTTGAGTTTGTCAAATAGGCAGTAGTCGCACGGAGCGAAATCGTGCGAATACGGTGCTTGAGGAATGATATAAGTCGAATTTTTGGCAAAAAAGTCGCGAAGAACCAATGCAGTTTGACATGAAGGAAACACGAGTTGTAAAAATACATGTAACTCGGAGATAATTAGATCTTTTGACAAACAAACACTTGGTAAATGTTATAAACAATTCTACCAACCTAAGATAAATAATACAATTTACCTGCCTTCCTAAATTTGCCCGTGAATTTTAAATAACAATTTCACCTTATTTTTTGATCAAAGTAGTATATTGCGTTTAATTACATTAAAATTCATAATTCATTCAAAGCGACTGAATAATATATATATATATATATATATATATATATATATATATATATATATATATATATATATATATATATAAATAACTGAGGATCTGAAATGACATGAAACGTAATTAGATTGTTGTTATCGTCACGGATTAAATTCATCGGTGCCCTTTTTGTCAGTTGAATTTGAGAGATGTTTGCCAATTTAAAGTTACAAAAGTTGGCAAACCCTGCTTTGCGCGAGTTGCCTACGTGTTTCCGTTTAAACCGGCTCATGAAGTAACGGGATTTCCTTTGCAAAGAAGAAATATTTGCCAGTTTTAAACGTCGCATACACGTAAAGCCGCGTCCATATCGATTAAGATTTGTGTATGTCTAAATAATAATAATAATAATAATGAACTAACTTTTGATATAAAATAAAATGTTTTAAATGTGTTGAAAAAAATATTTAAAATTCATATTTTATGTTATGTTTTATTCAATATAAATTGCTAGAAATAAGTATGAAATAGGTAAATTGGATAGTATAAATATTCATTGAGGGTCTCATTTGGAAAGCGGGCCGCAAGTTTAACACGCATATTATACATCAAAAGACGTATTTTTATTAGTAGAATAATAATATAACAAAATTATTTTTAATAACGTCTTTCAATAAATATATATATATATATATATATATATATATATATATATATATATAATTTTTTCAGCATATTTTTTATGCATTTTGAAAATGTATTATGTAAAATTACCATATTTACAGTAACAGTGACGAATTTTTATAATGTGAATAAAATCAAAAATTTTAAACATTAAAAAACAATTATTAATCAAATAATTAGCATTAATATTTATAAAAAAAAAATGTTATATTTATATTCATATTTCATATGAATTAAACTTTAATAATAAATATTTTATATCAGTAAAATATAATATATATTATATATTACTACACTTTTCATTCAAATACTATTCAACATTATATAAATATTTTTCTTTCATTATATCTAAATTAAATTTCATATTAATATTTTACATCTTTTTTTTAAGGATATATTAACCTGTCATATATGAATGTGAATTATATATATATATATATATATATATATATATATATATATATATATATATACATATATATAATTTTTACAAAGTAATAACATAATGTGTTCACGGTTTGTACGTTTCGTTTCAACGCTCTCCATTTTTATTATGAAAACCGAAGAGATTCGAGTTTTCAGCGAAAATTAAGTGAAAATTTCATGTCTCTAAGCAAAAATTTCAGCCGATATATATATATATATATATACATACAGGTAAAACTTCAGGATAGCAGTCCGAATCCTCTCATTTCCTTTCGGGATTTCATTTCGTTATATACGACCGTTGCAACGTTTTGCATGCAAGTTTAACGGGAGGGGGGGGGGGCAGAAAATGGGGTCGACTTGAACCCCCCCCCCCTTACATTCTATATAAACTATATATAAACGTACCCCTAGATGAGAATCTAGAGTGAGAAGAAAAAAAATCGTTTCAACGAGTGAGCGAATAGCCAAAAAAAAAAAATAAAAAAATAAAAAAACAAAAACGCACATAGCTAGAAATAAATCGAAATAAAATAGGTTTTGGGAAACGTGAAGTAGAAATAAATAAATAAAATGAGACCGTCGTAAAATAACCCGATGTACACTTTTCGACTAACCCTGTATACTTTTGCCCGCCCCCTTCTCTTCGTACTGTTAGCTAGTAAAGTTACAAGTAACATTTTTCCGTTTTTACCACCCACCCCCCTCCCTCCCTCCCTCCCCCCAACTCGTATAGAGTTTTCGTTTTAACCCTTTCGCTCCCCCCCCCCCTGTCTTGTTTCGCGTTACATACGCGGTTTAAATGAATTATGACGCATATTATGATTGCACAATGCAATCGGCAACGGTACGAAACAACGTTTTACTATTGTATTTTTTTTTTAAAGTTATTACTCCATTTGTTCACTATTTCGTCTTGTTTTCTATTTTATTTTACTTTTTTTTTTTTTTTTTTTGAGTTAAAGTCCCGTTTTTCGAGGCGCTCTGCGGCAAAATTTACTCATCTAGTTCAGTGGTGTCAAACACATATATGAGAGCGGTTCGCAAAATCTGATTTAATATCGTTCAAAAGACTAGAAATCAGCAAAAAATATATATATTTCAAAAAGTAGATGATTCACTATATATTTTATTATATTGAAAAAAAATATCTGAATGACTGCAAATCATGTGTTTAATACAACTGATATGCGATACGAATATCAATAGTACAATCTAATTATATTTCAATAATTATTAATATTTCAATAATATATAATTAAATGGATTTTTAATTATATTTTTTCCATATTATAATTTATCAAAATAATTAATATTGAAACATATTACTTTTTCCAGTTATTAATTATTAAACAGTGTAAAATTCGATATACATGATAAATTAAATATATTTTATGTAATATAAAATTAATTTATATATGAAAATATTTAATTAAAATTTAATAATTCATTAGTCTTAAAGATATATATCGTTAATTAATATATATATATATATATATATATATATATATATATATATATATATATATATATATATAAATAGCTATCATTTTCTCAATTTTATATGTTATTTGCATTATTAAATCTTAAATTATATATTAAATATAAAAATCAATTTTAAAATATTATCTAATTATTATCAAATTTATTAAAATTGTTTGAAGATTAAATATTTAAAAATAAATTTGTTTTAATCGTATTATACATATTTTAAATTATTATTTTCTAATCTGCATACTTAATATCTCTATGTGAATTTATAAGCTAATTGCTTATTAAACTTGTTAATTTAATATTTCGTATATGAATAATTAAATCGAGAAATATTTAATATATATATATATATATATATATATATATATATATATATATATATCATTGTACATGCAGTCGATAGTTAAAACCACGCAAATATTCGTGCTTTTTATTGGCGTTTATATGCGAAATGGGGGGCTATTGGGGGGGGGGTGCTGAGGGTAAAAAGGAAAAAAAAATGTGTGTGCGGTGTGTATCAATGTCTGGTTTGTCAATATGGAAAACGTGATATTCAACCCCTAACCAACAACTACCCCCTTTGGCCGTATTGAAATTGCATTTTAACTGAATGCGTCGTTTGCACGCGAACAAAGGGTTTCCAAATATTCGCATTTGTGATTTATTTTCATGTGTATTTTTTTGTATTTCATTTTATTTTTATTTTATTTCGCCGCTATTTATTTTTATTGGTCGCGCTTTTATATGCGCGCATCTATTTGCGGAAACGAACGCGATTTTCGAGATAAAAAAAAATATCAGATTTATTATTAATATTTTTAATATTTGATTAAAATTTTATTAATTTACATGTGTTTTAAACTGATATTATATATATATATATATATATATATATAATATGATAATGCATTCATAAGTTGTTTAAAATATTAACAAAAAATTAACTAAATAAAAATAATGTAATTAATAAAAAAAAATATATTAGTTCTATGAAATATTTTCAAAAACACTACTTCTTTTTATATCATTGAAAACACGTGAAATTATATTAAAAATAGAATTGTATAGTTTATACATAACAATTTCAATTGTATTATATAAGAAATCAGTATTTTTATAAAATTGAAAATACATCAAATCTATATAGACACTTAAAAAATAATTGATTAAATTGTAAAAATAGAGTAGAATTCGAATGTGACATCGGCGGCGGCGGCGATGGCGGTAACATTTTTTATATATGGTATAATAGATCTTTATAGTTCTCAATATATTATTAATAGTATTAAAAAAATATTATATATATATATATAAATATGAAAAAATAAATAAACAAAAAGACGATTTCTTTTCATTATTTGAATTAAAAAAAATAAAAAGAGGGGTCGTGCAAAAAAAAGAGAGTAGTGGTTTTTCCTTGCAAATATACGGATAATATGTAAAAAACCGGGGCCGGTTAAAAGGTTGTATTCGAAGCGTGTACGCTCATATTTCACCTGTCGCCTATTGCCCCCCCCCCACAAATATGCCGCTACCCTTAAATCTCAACCCTCAGCCCCTACTCAATATCTCGTTTGTAACTAGTAAGGTTTCCATCAATTTTCCGCATATTCAACTCTTATTTTTCCTCGTTCGAGCACAAAATCGCTGCAGACCGTAAAAATAATATATATATATATATATATATATATATAAATATACGTGTGTATGTAAGGTTATTTTTTTAATATATTTATAATTGTATTAATTAAACGTTGTATCAAAAGAGATGTTTTCCATGTGTATTTTTAACCTTTAGCTTAACCGTTACTAAATATGAGTGTGATTTATAATTTTAAAATATTATTATTTATTTTAATTAAATTTAACTCATATTTAGATCGTAATTAAAATATGTTTAATGATATATTAGTTAAATATTTTGTCAAATGAGATGTTTTCTATATATATTTTTAAGCTTTAGCTTACCGAATGTGTTAGATATGAATGTAATATTTAATTATAAAATATTAATAATTATTTATTTTACGACAACCTTTACCAATATTTATTATACATTGAAATTAAAATATTTTTAATGGTGTATTAATTGAACAATATCTAATGAAATGTTTTCTATGGCGTATTTTTAACTTTTAGCTCGCCCAATAATGGATATGAAATTTTATAAGACAATTTTTACTAATATATTATCACTAAATTTTATTTTATATATATTTTTAAGCTAAATTTTACACAATTTTCATACGTTAAAATATTAATAAAAAATTTCAATATTACTATATATATATATATATATATATATATATATATATATATATATATCACTACATAGTATATTATTTCATTTAGTACTGACGTTAATTTAATTGAAAAGAATATATGCATTATATATATACATACTAATAATTTAATTAATTAGATTTCATATTATAATAATCCTTACATTATTTTTTCAATTTGAAATATGCGGAATATTGAATATAAAAATATTCATTTGTACGGCAGACCAAAGTTAAAATGTATTGAGACGCTTCAGAAATAATTTTTTTCTACCGATTTATTTATTGAAAATTATAAAATCAATTTATATATATATATATATATATATATATATATATATATATATATATATATATATATATATATATATATATAACATAGATAAGAGTAGTAGTAGCACCAATTAGCAGGTAAGGTTCACCGGTTCGGTAGGGTTATTGAAAATTATGCAAATGCTCTTCTCGGTCGCGAAGGCTTCACCCTCCCCATTGGGTAGCAATACCTTCTATTCCATCCTCTGCTTCATATAGACCCCCCCTCCCCCGGTGAGGGTCTTTCCATGGTCTGAGGGGGACATTTCTCACGTTTATGGGGGTCATTTAGCGTTGAAGGGGACGCTTCGCGTGCCGCATGCCACGCGTTCCTCGTCCGCTTATATTATGAGACCCTCAATCGTTCATATCATTTTTTTTTATTATTTTTGTTTTATTTTATTTTGAAATATTCATTTTGATGCCACCCCCAACCCCTGTTCTGTTTTTTATTTGTTTAAAATAAAAATGATCGACGTGTGATATTATTGTTTTATATATACAACAACATATATATATATATATATATATATATATATATATATATATATATATATATATATATATATATATAATATAGATAGTAGTGCAGGTGGTGGAGGTGTAGCATTTTTGTTACGTCAAATGTGACTTTATTTTCATTATTTAATCTTAAATGATTATTAAAACTCAAAATATAGATCTTTGCCGAGCCAAATTTTAAATTATTTTTATATAATTTTATGCATTCACGATCCAATTTTAACAACTGCTATGAATGTCATATGACATATTTTTCACCTGTAAGACTTTAACGCAAAAAAAAACAATACTTTTTCTCATCATTATTGTATATATATATATATATATATATATATATATATATATATATATATATATATATATCATATTTTTTTTCAATAATCATCATTTTAATTAATTTGGATTTATTATTTTTCATTTATATTATTTTAAAAGTATTTTTTTAAATCTAAAATTTAATTCTGTAAAATCTAATATATTAATTTTTATGCGAAAAATATTAAATTAAATTTTAACTTAAATATATAATATGTTAGATGTACATCTAATCATCTAACATACACGATATTCAAATTATAATATTTTTCTGAATAAAAATATTATTATTTTATTATAAAATATTAAATAATCCGATATATAATATTAATTTGATGATATATAGTTAATTTTCATACATTAATTACAAATTTATCGAAAAATAGATCAACGAAATTGATTAATAATATATAGCGTTTAAATTCAATAAGCACTATTTATTATATTAATACATATTTATTGTATGCTATTAATTTACGCAATAATATCAACATTATTAAAATGATAAATTTTGGTAATTTTAAACTTTTAATCAAATGAAAACATATATATATATATATATATATATATATATATATATATATATATATATATATATATATATATATATATATATATATAACGAAAAATGTTATTGAAGATATTTTAAAAAAAGCAACTTATACAAGAAAAAACATGAATTTCTTTTAGAAAAAATGAAAATGTGAAAAAAAATCCAAATAATATAAATATATATAAAAGGTTATTTTTCTTCAAAATATTTTTATCATTTTTCCTATGATTTGACCTCTTATCTCTTTTATATATATATATATATATATATATATATATATATATATATATATATATATATATATAACACGTTACCTTTAAATACATTGTGAAACGTTGAACATTTGAATATAACATTTCAGTACTTTATACGTTTAAAGATATTTAACGTTAAAAAAGATTAAGGTTTGTTAAAAAGTAGGTTAATGACACGTGTGTATGTATGTATGTGTGCGCGATATGCGAACAATTAAATTTTTCACCATTACCACGTGTACTTAATGGATAATATTAAAATGCAAAATATATATATATATATATATATATATTTATATGTGTATATTATATATTAAATCCGTGATAAGATACGGTGAAAATATCAACAGCCGTATATAATTTTTCATAAGATTTCAGAACATACTTGGAAAAACATTCGCTGAAACGTATCCCGTGAAAACGTGTCGAACACACATCGGAAAACTATTTATTACCTATTCATTCGGCGTTTCAGCCGTTATCTGTTTATGTTTTCAGCTTGCACAAACTTTTCCAGCATTTATTCGCAAATGTGTATGTGTGTAAACATTTATACTATACAAAGGGTGCTATTTTCAAATTTTCCAGAGGCCATCGAGCTAGTTGTAGAGGGGTGCAAAATTTTTACCCCTACAGTCCGATAATATAAATGGCAAAATCGCGGTTTTTGCATGTAAATATATATATATATATATATATATATATATATATATATATATATTGTAAATATCAATACCTAAATATTTTCCTATTGTTCGTTATTCACAACTAAAATGGAAAATATGAAATATAACAGATTTTTGACGTGAAAAGAGTGAAAATATTACTCTAAAATTCATATATAATATTCTAAATTCATAGTTTATATTTTATAAATTGGTTCAAATTTTAGTTATATATATTCTTCAAACATGATTCATTATATTATAACGCTAAATGTGAACTCATATAATATGAATTTAAATTTTTGCAATATAATAAAAAAATAATAATAATGCTATTTTTATTACGTAAAAAAATTTTCTATATACGCGTATAAATATTCTTATTAATAAGTAAATATTTTTTCTTTGAATTATATAACGATACAAAAATAAAATTCATTGTGATTTCTATTTGATGTTTGAGCAATCGACATAGTTATAAATTAATATTGTATATTTGATACAAATATCGATGTAAAAATAATAAATAAACTATATTAACGATCGTTCTTATATTTGAAATTAATTCAATATTTTATTTTTCGCAAATATCTATTAAAATAGAAATGTAAAAAAAAAAATATTTTTATATATTAACGAATATTTATATTAAATTTTTCACGTTTCGCGTAATGAAAGTTGATAAATACCTTTAATATAATAGTTTAATATTTAAATTGACACATTTCACAAATAAATATTTCAATATTGAAATGTGAATTAAATTTTTAAAATTCCAAACTATATTTTTTTAATATATATATATATATATTATAATCGGCAATATTATTATGATCAACTTAACATCGTCCCCCGTCAAACTATGCGCAGCCATTTATATTTTAAAACTAAATAAGCAATCATTTAACAATTAACGTCAAGTTAACCGGTAAATAAGAGTAAACATTAATTAACCCCGTTTCACTCATGAAATTATGAAAACTCGCTTCTGTTACGGCATAAAGAATTTTCTTTTTCATTCAATTCCCGGTGAAACTATAAATAACAATTATTATTAGATTTTTAATCATTGTCGGTGGTAATTTTTAATTTTTCATTGTGAAAATTATTTTTGCAATATTGTGTGTGTGTGTGTTTTTTTTTTATTTCAATATGAATAAATAAATACATGATTATTTTTGAACGCTAATGAGATTTATATAGTATTAAATATTTTAATACTGAACAAAAAGTATTGTTAAAAAATATATGAAACATATATATTGATTTATGTTATATTTTTATTTGATTTATTGATTAATAAAACATTTTTGATTTTAATTTGAATCAAAAATTATTTTATAAAAATATCATTATATATAATATATATTTTTTATACTATAAAACACACACACACACACACACATATATATATGTGTGTGTGTGTGTGTGTGTGTGTGTGTAATAAAATTTAAGCATCAAATTAAAAATTAGAAATATTTTATTATAGATTAATCATTTAATGCTTTAGAACGAGCACCGCTCGCGCTTACTACGCGTGACCCGAGCGCCGCTCGTACGTTTCAATTTTGTATTTTTTTACGATATATGAACGATCTACACTCGTTGCAAAAAAAAAAAAAGTTAATAATATTTTATCAAAATGTAATAATTTTTTTTTTTTAGATCTAATAAAAAATATTATAATATTATTTTATATAACTATTAATATTTTTTTAATATAAAATTCGATTTGAACGCTTTGATATTTAGTATTAATTAAAACGAGAAATCGTTCAAAATAACCCCCGTTCGTAATACGGATAGATTTCAAATACACGTCAAACGTTTAATCGCATCAAATCCGCAACGTCGACAGTTAATACGTTAAAATTACATTAATTAACCGGAATCGATATTCAAAACGAACGTTGATCATAGAGTCTAAACAATTACGGTAATTCAGAAAACGTCTCTAGACTGTATTATTACAAACCGACTGGCAAACGGATCGTAAAGATGTTGTGTTTTTTTTTTGTTTGTTTATTTATTATTTTTGTTTTTATTCGTTGTTGTCGTCGTTGTTGTTGTTGTTCATTAAAATGGTTCGCTTTCTTTCATTGTCTAGCGTTTTATATATATAAGTCCGAGACTAGTTCAAGACTAGAAACGGCGAATCGTCAAATTAATTAACTGTCGTTTTAAAAGCGTACGATTTACATTTTGGTGCCCCTCCCCCCTCCCTCCCGCCCCCTCTCACCCTCCCCTTCTCCCCTGTTTATGTGACAAATTTTACAAAATCGTTTATTTCGCTTGTAAAATTCTAGGTGACAAAAAGTATAAAATTTTATTTAATTTTATTTTTAATATAATAATAAATTTAATGGTTTTTTTTCAATGTATATTATTCGAGTATAATATTATTATTATTATAACTCTTTCCTTTTGAGTAATTCAGCGAAGATAATTAATCAAAAAGTAAGGTGAAATTGTCATTTAAAACTCCCGGACATTATTAGAAATTCTATTTTTTTCCTAGATTGGTAAAACTGTCTATAACGTTTGTCAATATTTTTAATTATATCTGAGTTACACGTGTTTTTAAAAATCTTGGTTCCCTCATGTCATACTTCATCGGTTCTTCGCGAATTTTTGTACCAGAATCGAGATTCGTATCGTTTCGCAACCGTCGTATTCGCCTGATTTGGCACCGTGCGACTTCTGGCTATTCAGCAAATTCAAAAAGCCAATGCGTGGACGCCGTTTTGACACGATTGACGAGATAAAAACCGAATCGAAAAAGGTCTTGAAGGCTATACCGAAAAAATACTATTCCGACTGTAGCGTGGATTGAAAAAAGTACGTTTTATCGGACAAGGATTACTTTGAAGGGGATGAAATTGATTTGGAAGAATAAGTAAAGAATATACATTTTATAAACAAATTCACTTTACTTTTTGATTACAGTGTTAATTAAAAAATTTTAATTAATGCATATTAGTAACGTTATCGAATCATTCGAATTACATCACGCGAAAACCCTAATTTGCAACATCCCCCTAAATTACTGTACATATTCGACGCAATTACGAATGAAACAATTGCGAATCGTAACCGAATATTCGCGTCCGTAGAAACGTCATTCGATATAGGTTTATTATTAAAAGGCGATTCGTCCCCCTAAAAGCGTCCCCCTCCTCCTTCAACCCACACACATATATATAATATAATATATTCGTCGATTTTTATTATTATTTTTTTCTTTTAGCCAACCCCTTCGACACGTACTCGTATATCTGAGCATTATTTCCCTTCGGCCTTCTTGTTGTATGTTTTTTCTATTTTTTTTTTGTTTTTCTTTTTCTTCCGTAGAGTAAATGTGCGTGTGTTTAACGTATTGATGCTATCGTCGGAGCTTATTGAAGGAAAATCGATGAAGAAAATGCGTTACTCGTAGCGGAAACAATTTCCACGCTTTTCATTATTATTATTTTATTCCGAACCCCCGCATACTACATTCTTGGCGTTTTGTTCTCGCGTTTTCCTTTTGTTTTGTTCTTTTTTGTTATTGTTGTTGTTGTTCTATTTTTATATCGCGTATTTTTTTTATTTTTTTTGGTTGAAACCATTTTCTAACCGGTTTTTTCCATTTTGGTATTTTGAACGGTTTGTGTGGTTCGCGCTATTCAGATCCGTATCTTGAACGTTGAAATTACAGAAATGCCAATTACAAAAAATCAAATGAAACGATAAAAGACCGCGAACTACGAATGTTTATACCTGTGAAACAATTCATTTGCATATTAAAAAAATATGATAATATATTCATATTTATTGATAGATGTTTGGAACGTGAAATTGTACATTAATAATTTTGCTTATAATATTTTTTTAATTAATGATGTAATTTTGTATGTCATTTAAATATTGATAAAAAATTTAAATTTTTTTAAATGAATATTTAAATATTATAAATCAACCTACAATTTTCAATTCATATATATATATATATATATATATATATATATATATATATATATATATAAGATAAAATAAATTATTAATAATTCAAATGAACTGATAAATTTAAATTTTATCTATTTTTTTGCTAAATTATAATTTTATACGACCATATTACATAATAATTGTACATAGACAAATTACAATGAAGGTCGCGTTTTATGGTATTTAATTACTTTTCGCATGATTTGGGTTTCGTTTTACATTCAGTGGGAAAAATAAAGCACAGAAAACCGGTTATATATATATATATATAAACATATAAATATATGTGTGTGCGTGTGTGTTTGTGCGTAACGGTATGCATACATAAAAGAGGCCTTTTCGCAAGCACCATCCCTAGGAAAATATTCCAAATTAATTTAGTGAAAAATTCCATTTGGACAGAAGGCGGTTAATGGGTTTAACGCATTAGCGTCCGACACGTCCAACAGCTACGACCGTTACGCAAAACTATAACACTCATTATTTTCTAACACAAATTACGTCTTATAAACGTAAAATAATTGTCCCAGATATTAATGAATATCTAATAACGTACATATTGTAAAACATTTATAATAACAATATGAAAAATCGTTAAAAACGTGATATATCGCGATTGTTGCAACAAAAATAAGAAATTGTGTCGTCTCTGTGTGATTTGTCGCTATCAAAAATGCATGTTTTCATGTAAATTTCTGTCGAAAACACCGCGCGAACGCGATTAATGTTGATATTTATACGTTTTTTTCGCGCGCCAAATCAATCTAATCGACAAATATTTTGCAATTCGGCGCTGAAAATTGCCGTTTTCGTTTGAAAATCGCGATTTTTAATACGAAAAATCCTCATAATTATGCTGAAAACGCTGCGTTTTTCAAACGGTTTTCAGCATTGGATTCCTCTCGTCGATTCGCATCCGAAGATGTGTGACTCTCTATAAATTCTTCTCGAATTGACCGCGTATCTTGAATATTCATCCGCGTACAATTTTTCTATGGCAGATCGTTTAAAACGGCAAATATCGCGATTGTTGCAACAAATATAAGAAATTGTGTCGTCTCTGTGTGATTTGTCGCTATCAAAAATGCATGTTTTCATGTAAATTTCTGTCGAAAACACCGCGCGAACGCGATTAATGTTGATATTTATACGTTTTTTTCGCGCGCCAAATCAATCTAATCGACAAATATTTTGCAATTCGGCGCTGAAAATTGCCGTTTTCGTTTGAAAATCGCGATTTTTAATACGAAAAATCCTCATAATTATGCTGAAAACGCTGCGTTTTTCAAACGGTTTTCAGCATTGGATTCCTCTCGTCGATTCGCATCCGAAGATGTGTGACTCTCTATAAATTCTTCTCGAATTGACCGCGTATCTTGAATATTCATCCGCGTACAATTTTTCTATGGCAGATCGTTTAAAACGGCAAATATCGCGATTGTTGCAACAAAAATAAGAAATTGTGTCGTCTCTGTGTGATTTGTCGCTATCAAAAATGCATGTTTTCATGTAAATTTCTGTCGAAAACACCGCGCGAACGCGATTAATGTTGATATTTATACGTTTTTTTCGCGCGCCAAATCAATCTAATCGACAAATATTTTGCAATTCGGCGCTGAAAATTGCCGTTTTCGTTTGAAAATCGCGATTTTTAATACGAAAAATCCTCATAATTATGCTGAAAACGCTGCGTTTTTCAAACGGTTTTCAGCATTGGATTCCTCTCGTCGATTCGCATCCGAAGATGTGTGACTCTCTATAAATTCTTCTCGAATTGACCGCGTATCTTGAATATTCATCCGCGTACAATTTTTCTATGGCAGATCGTTTAAAACGGCAAATATCGCGATTGTTGCAACAAAAATAAGAAATTGTGTCGTCTCTGTGTGATTTGTCGCTATCAAAAATGCATGTTTTCATGTAAATTTCTGTCGAAAACACCGCGCGAACGCGATTAATGTTGATATTTATACGTTTTTTTCGCGCGCCAAATCAATCTAATCGACAAATATTTTGCAATTCGGCGCTGAAAATTGCCGTTTTCGTTTGAAAATCGCGATTTTTATTACGAAAAATCCTCATAATTATGCTGAAAACGCTGCGTTTTTCAAACGGTTTTCAGCATTGGATTCCTCTCGTCGATTCGCATCCGACGATGTGTGACTCTCTATAAATTCTTCTCGAATTGACCGCTTATCTTGAATATTCATCCGCGTACAATTTTTCTATGGCAGATCGTTTAGAACGTGAAATATCGCGATTGTTGCAACAAAAATATGAAATTGTGTCGTCTCTGTGTGATTTGTCGCTATCAAAAATGCATGTTTTCATGTAAATTTCTGTCGAAAACACCGCGCGAACGCGATTAATGTTGATATTTATACGTTTTTTTCGCGCGCCAAATCAATCTAATCGACAAATATTTTGCAATTCGGCGCTGAAAATTGCCGTTTTCGTTTGAAAATCGCGATTTTTATTACGAAAAATCCTCATAATTATGCTGAAAACGCTGCGTTTTTCAAACGGTTTTCAGCATTGGATTCCTCTCGTCGATTCGCATCCGACGATGTGTGACTCTCTATAAATTCTTCTCGAATTGACCGCTTATCTTGAATATTCATCCGCGTACAATTTTTCTATGGCAGATCGTTTAGAACGTGAAATATCGCGATTGTTGCAACAAAAATAAGAAATTGTGTCGTCTCTGTGTGATTTGTCGCTATCAAAAATGCATGTTTTCATGTAAATTTCTGTCGAAAACACCGCGCGAACGCGATTAATGTTGATATTTATACGTTTTTTTCGCGCGCCAAATCAATCTAATCGACAAATATTTTGCAATTCGGCGCTGAAAATTGCCGTTTTCGTTTGAAAATCGCGATTTTTATTACGAAAAATCCTCATAATTATGCTGAAAACGCTGCGTTTTTCAAACGGTTTTCAGCATTGGATTCCTCTCGTCGATTCGCATCCGACGATGTGTGACTCTCTATAAATTCTTCTCGAATTGACCGCTTATCTTGAATATTCATCCGCGTACAATTTTTCTATGGCAGATCGTTTAGAACGTGAAATATCGCGATTGTTGCAACAAAAATATGAAATTGTGTCGTCTCTGTGTGATTTGTCGCTATCAAAAATGCATGTTTTCATGTAAATTTCTGTCGAAAACACCGCGCGAACGCGATTAATGTTGATATTTATACGTTTTTTTCGCGCGCCAAATCAATCTAATCGACAAATATTTTGCAATTCGGCGCTGAAAATTGCCGTTTTCGTTTGAAAATCGCGATTTTTATTACGAAAAATCCTCATAATTATGCTGAAAACGCTGCGTTTTTCAAACGGTTTTCAGCATTGGATTCCTCTCGTCGATTCGCATCCGACGATGTGTGACTCTCTATAAATTCTTCTCGAATTGACCGCTTATCTTGAATATTCATCCGCGTACAATTTTTCTATGGCAGATCGTTTAGAACGTGAAATATCGCGATTGTTGCAACAAAAATATGAAATTGTGTCGTCTCTGTGTGATTTGTCGCTATCAAAAATGCATGTTTTCATGTAAATTTCTGTCGAAAACACCGCGCGAACGCGATTAATGTTGATATTTATACGTTTTTTTCGCGCGCCAAATCAATCTAATCGACAAATATTTTGCAATTCGGCGCTGAAAATTGCCGTTTTCGTTTGAAAATCGCGATTTTTATTACGAAAAATCCTCATAATTATGCTGAAAACGCTGCGCTTTTCAAACGGTTTTCAGCATTGGATTCCTCTCGTCGATTCGCATCCGACGATGTGTGACTCTCTATAAATTCTTCTCGAATTGACCGCTTATCTTGAATATTCATCCGCGTACAATTTTTCTATGGCAGATCGTTTAGAACGTGAAATATCGCGATTGTTGCAACAAAAATATGAAATTGTGTCGTCTCTGTGTGATTTGTCGCTATCAAAAATGCATGTTTTCATGTAAATTTCTGTCGAAAACACCGCGCGAACGCGATTAATGTTGATATTTATACGTTTTTTTCGCGCGCCAAATCAATCTAATCGACAAATATTTTGCAATTCGGCGCTGAAAATTGCCGTTTTCGTTTGAAAATCGCGATTTTTATTACGAAAAATCCTCATAATTATGCTGAAAACGCTGCGCTTTTCAAACGGTTTTCAGCATTGGATTCCTCTCGTCGATTCGCATCCGACGATGTGTGACTCTCTATAAATTCTTCTCGAATTGACCGCTTATCTTGAATATTCATCCGCGTACAATTTTTCTATGGCAGATCGTTTAGAACGTGAAATATCGCGATTGTTGCAACAAAAATAAGAAATTGTGTCGTCTCTGTGTGATTTGTCGCTATCAAAAATGCATGTTTTCATGTAAATTTCTGTCGAAAACACCGCGCGAACGCGATTAATGTTGATATTTATACGTTTTTTTCGCGCGCCAAATCAATCTAATCGACAAATATTTTGCAATTCGGCGCTGAAAATTGCCGTTTTCGTTTGAAAATCGCGATTTTTATTACGAAAAATCCTCATAATTATGCTGAAAACGCTGCGTTTTTCAAACGGTTTTCAGCATTGGATTCCTCTCGTCGATTCGCATCCGACGATGTGTGACTCTCTATAAATTCTTCTCGAATTGACCGCTTATCTTGAATATTCATCCGCGTACAATTTTTCTATGGCAGATCGTTTAGAACGTGAAATATCGCGATTGTTGCAACAAAAATATGAAATTGTGTCGTCTCTGTGTGATTTGTCGCTATCAAAAATGCATGTTTTCATGTAAATTTCTGTCGAAAACACCGCGCGAACGCGATTAATGTTGATATTTATACGTTTTTTTCGCGCGCCAAATCAATCTAATCGACAAATATTTTGCAATTCGGCGCTGAAAATTGCCGTTTTCGTTTGAAAATCGCGATTTTTATTACGAAAAATCCTCATAATTATGCTGAAAACGCTGCGTTTTTCAAACGGTTTTCAGCATTGGATTCCTCTCGTCGATTCGCATCCGACGATGTGTGACTCTCTATAAATTCTTCTCGAATTGACCGCTTATCTTGAATATTCATCCGCGTACAATTTTTCTATGGCAGATCGTTTAGAACGTGAAATATCGCGATTGTTGCAACAAAAATATGAAATTGTGTCGTCTCTGTGTGATTTGTCGCTATCAAAAATGCATGTTTTCATGTAAATTTCTGTCGAAAACACCGCGCGAACGCGATTAATGTTGATATTTATACGTTTTTTTCGCGCGCCAAATCAATCTAATCGACAAATATTTTGCAATTCGGCGCTGAAAATTGCCGTTTTCGTTTGAAAATCGCGATTTTTATTACGAAAAATCCTCATAATTATGCTGAAAACGCTGCGTTTTTCAAACGGTTTTCAGCATTGGATTCCTCTCGTCGATTCGCATCCGACGATGTGTGACTCTCTATAAATTCTTCTCGAATTGACCGCTTATCTTGAATATTCATCCGCGTACAATTTTTCTATGGCAGATCGTTTAGAACGTGAAATATCGCGATTGTTGCAACAAAAATATGAAATTGTGTCGTCTCTGTGTGATTTGTCGCTATCAAAAATGCATGTTTTCATGTAAATTTCTGTCGAAAACACCGCGCGAACGCGATTAATGTTGATATTTATACGTTTTTTTCGCGCGCCAAATCAATCTAATCGACAAATATTTTGCAATTCGGCGCTGAAAATTGCCGTTTTCGTTTGAAAATCGCGATTTTTATTACGAAAAATCCTCATAATTATGCTGAAAACGCTGCGTTTTTCAAACGGTTTTCAGCATTGGATTCCTCTCGTCGATTCGCATCCGACGATGTGTGACTCTCTATAAATTCTTCTCGAATTGACCGCTTATCTTGAATATTCATCCGCGTACAATTTTTCTATGGCAGATCGTTTAGAACGTGAAATATCGCGATTGTTGCAACAAAAATATGAAATTGTGTCGTCTCTGTGTGATTTGTCGCTATCAAAAATGCATGTTTTCATGTAAATTTCTGTCGAAAACACCGCGCGAACGCGATTAATGTTGATATTTATACGTTTTTTTCGCGCGCCAAATCAATCTAATCGACAAATATTTTGCAATTCGGCGCTGAAAATTGCCGTTTTCGTTTGAAAATCGCGATTTTTATTACGAAAAATCCTCATAATTATGCTGAAAACGCTGCGCTTTTCAAACGGTTTTCAGCATTGGATTCCTCTCGTCGATTCGCATCCGACGATGTGTGACTCTCTATAAATTCTTCTCGAATTGACCGCTTATCTTGAATATTCATCCGCGTACAATTTTTCTATGGCAGATCGTTTAGAACGTGAAATATCGCGATTGTTGCAACAAAAATATGAAATTGTGTCGTCTCTGTGTGATTTGTCGCTATCAAAAATGCATGTTTTCATGTAAATTTCTGTCGAAAACACCGCGCGAACGCGATTAATGTTGATATTTATACGTTTTTTTCGCGCGCCAAATCAATCTAATCGACAAATATTTTGCAATTCGGCGCTGAAAATTGCCGTTTTCGTTTGAAAATCGCGATTTTTATTACGAAAAATCCTCATAATTATGCTGAAAACGCTGCGTTTTTCAAACGGTTTTCAGCATTGGATTCCTCTCGTCGATTCGCATCCGACGATGTGTGACTCTCTATAAATTCTTCTCGAATTGACCGCTTATCTTGAATATTCATCCGCGTACAATTTTTCTATGGCAGATCGTTTAGAACGTGAAATATCGCGATTGTTGCAACAAAAATATGAAATTGTGTCGTCTCTGTGTGATTTGTCGCTATCAAAAATGCATGTTTTCATGTAAATTTCTGTCGAAAACACCGCGCGAACGCGATTAATGTTGATATTTATACGTTTTTTTCGCGCGCCAAATCAATCTAATCGACAAATATTTTGCAATTCGGCGCTGAAAATTGCCGTTTTCGTTTGAAAATCGCGATTTTTATTACGAAAAATCCTCATAATTATGCTGAAAACGCTGCGTTTTTCAAACGGTTTTCAGCATTGGATTCCTCTCGTCGATTCGCATCCGACGATGTGTGACTCTCTATAAATTCTTCTCGAATTGACCGCTTATCTTGAATATTCATCCGCGTACAATTTTTCTATGGCAGATCGTTTAGAACGTGAAATATCGCGATTGTTGCAACAAAAATATGAAATTGTGTCGTCTCTGTGTGATTTGTCGCTATCAAAAATGCATGTTTTCATGTAAATTTCTGTCGAAAACACCGCGCGAACGCGATTAATGTTGATATTTATACGTTTTTTTCGCGCGCCAAATCAATCTAATCGACAAATATTTTGCAATTCGGCGCTGAAAATTGCCGTTTTCGTTTGAAAATCGCGATTTTTATTACGAAAAATCCTCATAATTATGCTGAAAACGCTGCGTTTTTCAAACGGTTTTCAGCATTGGATTCCTCTCGTCGATTCGCATCCGACGATGTGTGACTCTCTATAAATTCTTCTCGAATTGACCGCTTATCTTGAATATTCATCCGCGTACAATTTTTCTATGGCAGATCGTTTAGAACGTGAAATATCGCGATTGTTGCAACAAAAATATGAAATTGTGTCGTCTCTGTGTGATTTGTCGCTATCAAAAATGCATGTTTTCATGTAAATTTCTGTCGAAAACACCGCGCGAACGCGATTAATGTTGATATTTATACGTTTTTTTCGCGCGCCAAATCAATCTAATCGACAAATATTTTGCAATTCGGCGCTGAAAATTGCCGTTTTCGTTTGAAAATCGCGATTTTTATTACGAAAAATCCTCATAATTATGCTGAAAACGCTGCGTTTTTCAAACGGTTTTCAGCATTGGATTCCTCTCGTCGATTCGCATCCGACGATGTGTGACTCTCTATAAATTCTTCTCGAATTGACCGCTTATCTTGAATATTCATCCGCGTACAATTTTTCTATGGCAGATCGTTTAGAACGTGAAATATCGCGATTGTTGCAACAAAAATATGAAATTGTGTCGTCTCTGTGTGATTTGTCGCTATCAAAAATGCATGTTTTCATGTAAATTTCTGTCGAAAACACCGCGCGAACGCGATTAATGTTGATATTTATACGTTTTTTTCGCGCGCCAAATCAATCTAATCGACAAATATTTTGCAATTCGGCGCTGAAAATTGCCGTTTTCGTTTGAAAATCGCGATTTTTATTACGAAAAATCCTCATAATTATGCTGAAAACGCTGCGTTTTTCAAACGGTTTTCAGCATTGGATTCCTCTCGTCGATTCGCATCCGACGATGTGTGACTCTCTATAAATTCTTCTCGAATTGACCGCTTATCTTGAATATTCATCCGCGTACAATTTTTCTATGGCAGATCGTTTAGAACGTGAAATATCGCGATTGTTGCAACAAAAATATGAAATTGTGTCGTCTCTGTGTGATTTGTCGCTATCAAAAATGCATGTTTTCATGTAAATTTCTGTCGAAAACACCGCGCGAACGCGATTAATGTTGATATTTATACGTTTTTTTCGCGCGCCAAATCAATCTAATCGACAAATATTTTGCAATTCGGCGCTGAAAATTGCCGTTTTCGTTTGAAAATCGCGATTTTTATTACGAAAAATCCTCATAATTATGCTGAAAACGCTGCGCTTTTCAAACGGTTTTCAGCATTGGATTCCTCTCGTCGATTCGCATCCGACGATGTGTGACTCTCTATAAATTCTTCTCGAATTGACCGCTTATCTTGAATATTCATCCGCGTACAATTTTTCTATGGCAGATCGTTTAGAACGTGAAATATCGCGATTGTTGCAACAAAAATATGAAATTGTGTCGTCTCTGTGTGATTTGTCGCTATCAAAAATGCATGTTTTCATGTAAATTTCTGTCGAAAACACCGCGCGAACGCGATTAATGTTGATATTTATACGTTTTTTTCGCGCGCCAAATCAATCTAATCGACAAATATTTTGCAATTCGGCGCTGAAAATTGCCGTTTTCGTTTGAAAATCGCGATTTTTATTACGAAAAATCCTCATAATTATGCTGAAAACGCTGCGTTTTTCAAACGGTTTTCAGCATTGGATTCCTCTCGTCGATTCGCATCCGACGATGTGTGACTCTCTATAAATTCTTCTCGAATTGACCGCTTATCTTGAATATTCATCCGCGTACAATTTTTCTATGGCAGATCGTTTAGAACGTGAAATATCGCGATTGTTGCAACAAAAATATGAAATTGTGTCGTCTCTGTGTGATTTGTCGCTATCAAAAATGCATGTTTTCATGTAAATTTCTGTCGAAAACACCGCGCGAACGCGATTAATGTTGATATTTATACGTTTTTTTCGCGCGCCAAATCAATCTAATCGACAAATATTTTGCAATTCGGCGCTGAAAATTGCCGTTTTCGTTTGAAAATCGCGATTTTTATTACGAAAAATCCTCATAATTATGCTGAAAACGCTGCGCTTATGCTTCTGTTTTCATGTAAATTTTTGTCGAAAACACCGCGCAAACGCGATTAATGTTGACATTTATACGTTTTTTTCGCGCGCCAATTCAATCCGTAAATATTCGCTTTTATTATGTTTTATTTTTAATTTCGTATAATATATTAACTTTTGATCCTCCGAGAAGAATTTTCTTTGTTTTTTTATTAATTTTAATTTAATAGTTTTATTTTTTATAATCTATATCGGATCGTTCAAATTTCGAAGGATATATACTTATATAAATTATTTAACCTTTTTGTTTGAGAATTTTTTATCTTTTATATTTATATTATTATTATTTGGATTTTATTAAATAAATGTTCATAAATAAAGTATTCATATTTTTTTTTATTAATTAATATTTTTCAGTAAATTTTGAAACGCTATATTAAATAAAAATATTTATCAAAATCATTATTATATATTTTATTTTCATTATTTAACACAAATAAATACATTTAATTTTTATTTAAAAATTTTTGTTTTCTCATACAATAATATTTTTTAAGTTTAATATCAGTGATCGATCAGGTGTGCAAAACCTTTTTTTTATAAATATTCTTCAGCGCGCGTCAGTAAAATTTTGAAAATTTCATAAATAATAAATATGATTTTATAATTGTAGAAAACGATTTACTACATTCTTGTGATAAATTGTATTCTCTTAACATTCAATCAATTAAAGCAGAATTAAATATGTGACTCTGATTACGAAATAACGCACATAAACGCCACAAAAAAAAAAAAAGGTAAATAAATAAAAAGTGAGACAGATTTATTTAAATTTATAAACGTATGTAAATAAAATATAGGCTGTGTTTAAAGTTAGCAATTCGGAGTGACTGTGCAATTTTTATTGTTCTCCATTAGAAACATTTTTTTTTCATCCCTTACTCTCGCAATAAATAAATCGACTGCCAAAACTTTTATAATTATTTATTTTCGAGACGTTAATTTAAATTAATTTCAATGATTTATGTTACAATAAATATAATCCAATTTTCGATTATCTTGTTTGTTTTTTTTTTCTATACTTTTCTTATTATAATATGTATATATTATATTATACCAGTATTTCGAATGATATTGTGTGTTTCAATTGACCGCACTCTATTTATTATATAAAAATATTAGTCAATTTTTAAAAGGTTAAGAACCTCTAATCTGAAGTCTAATATATTATTAATGCTTTTTTTTTAATTATTTTTTTAACCCATTCTGTGACTAGTCGCCTTTTTTTGCGCTCACATGTCGACGACTTGTATTCGATTTGACCATTTACGTGTATAAATGAAATTATAATTTTACAATATGATATTTCACGATATATATATATATATTAAATTAAATATATTTATATAAAAAAAATATGTAAATATTAATTATTTTTAATCAGTGTTAAATAAATTAGTGCGCGTTAATTTTAACGTTGTTTAGACAACTTCGACGCTGAAGCGCCGTTAAAATGGTGTTTTTCCGCCTGTAAAAAGGATTCAGATGAAGCGGGAAAACGGAATTTTCACCGAAGAGAAACGATGACAATTATTATTATTATTATTATTATTATCGTGGAGAGCCTGCTTTATTGACGCCGGCGAGAACATTTTTGAAAACATTTATTTTTATGCTCTCGCAGCTCGTTTAAGTTGTACCGAAAACGACTCATTTACATCGGATAAATCTTGGGCGGTGCTTCGATTCATCTCTGATGAGAAAATAATGATATTCTCATATATTTTTAAGTGCTATATACTTTGAAATATATATATCAAAAATATAAATATTAATTATTTATATATCAACATATAAATTTCTATATGTAAAAAATTATATATATATATATATATATATATATATATATATATATATATATATATATATATATATATATATATATATATATATATATATATATATATATATATATATATATATATTATTCAGTATTCTTGAATGAATTATGAATTTAAATATAATATAGTACTGCGATCAAAAAGTAAAGTGAAATTGTCATTTAAAACTCGCGAGCATTAGGAATGCATATAAATTGTATTTTTTTTCTCCTAGATTGATAGGACTATTAACAACATTTTCCATGTGTCTGTTTGTCAAAAGATTTAATTATCACCGAGTTACGCACGTGTTTTTACAACTCTAAAGTTCCTTTATTACCATATCATACTGCACTGGTTCTTCGCGAATTTTTCGCCAAAAACACGAGTCATATCGTTTCGCAACCATCGCGTTCGCCCGATTTGACTCCGTGCGACTTTTGGCTATTGAACAAATCGAAAAGGCCAATGCGTGAACGCTGTTTTGACACAATTGAGATGATAAAACAGCGAATCGAAGAATGTCTTAATGTCTATAACCGGAAAAAAAGACTATTCCGACTGTTTCCTTTGAAATTATTTTGAAAAGGATGAAATTGATTTGAAATAATAAATTTAAAAAATACATTTTATTAACAAATTCATCACAGTATTATTTGATGCATATATAAATTATCCTATTTATATAGTGTTTCAAACGTTTATTTGCAATTCAGATGATAATTGAATAATATATACATATATATACATATATATATATATATATATATATATATATATATATATATATATATATATAATGGATCGGAAACGTGTCTAATTCGATGACACAGCCTGTTGTTGTTCGTAATTGTCGAATAACGACGAAACAATCGTTACACATCCACTTCTATATAATTGAAATTATATGACTATGCAAAATGATACGTTTTCATTCACATCATTGTTTAAAACGTATTGAATATTGATCATATAATAAATGCTGTATCGTTATTATTGATGATGTATATTCAACGATATGTTTGTTGTAATCAAAAAAAAAAAAAAAAAAAATTGTCGTAAAATAAAAATGACTGATTAACGACATTTTTATGAGCGGTCTGTAAGATATTAATTAACATGTAAATTTATTGTATATAAAATAGTGCAAAATATTATATAATGTGACCGATCATACAGTATTTTATATTAATTGTCTTTTGAGAGATTCGTAGTTTTTAAATTGGCAAAAATCTTTTTTTTATGGAGTGAATCATAAACTTGAAATACATTTTTAAAGTTAACTTTTTCATTTTTGTATACATAAAGGATAAAATGTATTTAATTATATGAAATAATAAATAAATTTTTAAAAGAAGTTAGCTTTAAGATTGAAGAATTTTTTTTCTTGTATTTTTGACGGCATTTTCATTAAAATTTAAAAATCTGTTCTACCGATTTCAATCTGTGTCTATTTTGACAAACAATTTTCTACTGTTTTTTTTTCTTATAATATATCTATATTTTTATTATAATGTACTCAAATTATTGATCTATAGAATATATATATTATTTATAGAATAAATATATTATCATCAAAGTTGTGAAATGATTATGTCATCTTTAATAAATTTTAAATATGATGCCTTTATATCTTAGATCATTTTTTAGAAAGATAGATGATAGCGATATAATTAAAAAAAAATATATATTGTGAACAAAATTCTTAATTAATGTATTTTTATAAACAATACATATCTTTTGTAGTAAAAATGTTTTATTTCACGCTCTTCAAGTTTTAAGCGCCTTTGGCTAAAGTTCTTTCGCCGATGTCTTTCCAAGATACTGATTATTACAGATTATTTATTATTATGTATATATTGAGAGTGTATTAAATATTTATTTTATCTTGAATCATAGATGTTCACTTGCACCACCACCACCACCCCCACCCCCTCTCATACTTTACACCATCGTCAAAGTTCATACTTGGTGCAAAAAAAAAATATTTTTAAGGGAAAAAAATATAAGGGGTAACCGTGGTGGTAAGATCCGATCCTCGTAAGTGGTTATCGTCCGGGTAAACTTGCCAAGCATTAGTAGAATCGAGCGGGCGGTGAAAGGATTTGCTCACTTCACAGGAATTTGCTTTCATCAAAAAAAAAAAAGAAAAAAGAAAGAAAGAAAGATAGATAGAGAATGAGACGAATGAATGCCACCGCGAATAGAAAGCGAGAAAGATAGGGGGACGAAAAGTGTGAGGACATAGGATGATATATATATATATATATATATATATATATATATATATATATATATATATATATATATATATATATATAAAAACCGGTAAAAGTGAAGAAGAAAAAAACTCGGGAGAGAGACGGTCGGTAAAATAAGAAACCTTAAAGGGGGGGGAGCAAAGGGGCACAACATTGAGAGAAGAATAAAATGGAAGAAAAAAGGGATATATATATATATATATATATCTTTTTTTTTGTTCGATACGAAATACAAGAAAACGATTGCACTTAAGATAAAAAAGTTTTCTCGTATTTTCTACTTTTTCAATCCGTCTTTAAAAAAATGCCCCAATTCAAGTCTTGCATTCGTTTGGTCGGATTCACTGTTTTCTCTGTTATTTTTTTTTCATTGTTATAATAATAATTAAAAAAAATACAACTTGTACATGAAAATTTTATTTTATTATTATTACTATTATTATTATTATTATTATTAAATAATACAATATCAAATCATTTTTATTTTTATAATTATAATACATTTTTTATGTATATATATTATATGTGATAGTTTCAAATTCAATATCACAGATTTTAAACGAATATAAGATTTTAAATTAAATATAAAAAAATCTATAAAATTATTTTCAATCAAAAAATATTTATCTTTCATTAAATCTTATATGAATCAAATATTTGTAAATTAATATATAAGTATTTGATTTTTTATATTTTAATTTACATTTTATATTTAAATAAGAAAATTTAATTTTTAAAAAATATTTTTAATATTCAAAATAAAAAACGTATTCATTTTTTTTAAAAATTTTCATTTGTTTTTTTTCACTATAATTTTAATGCAGTGTTGAATCAATCTTTAATCAAACAAATTGTTTTAAATACATATTTAAATATATATATATATATATATATATATATATATATATATATATATATATATATATATATAATAAAAATCAAAATGTAAAATATGTCGACGAAAACATTTTCTGTTTTCACGGAAAAGCGGATTAATATTTTTCAAAATTTTCCTCGAAAGCGCTTTAAACATCGTAACTCTAAAATTTACCCACTTCATTAGATAATCTGTTTCTTTTTTTCATTGTTTACTTATTTATTATGTTTTCTTTCTTTTCTTTGTTTCATTTCAATATATATATATATATATATTTAAATATATTTCTCGAAAGACGATCGGTAAACGGGATATTTCGAGTTATTTATTCATTATTCGGTAAGTGTTTTAAAGTGCTAAAAAGCCCAATTCACCCACGCCCATAAAACGCTTTATAAACAATAAAGGTTCGGCTTACTTTAAATACTCTGATTTATGATCGAAGTAAAATAGAAATATAACTGCTAAAAAGTCGGTCAATGAAAAATTACGTCCCCCTATTTTTTTTTCGTTTCTAATATTTATATATATATTTATATAATTACATATAGATAATGATATTAGTAATGAATTTATTTCGAATATTAAAAATGTATAAAATATTTTGAAATATATATATATATATATATATATATATATATATATATATATATATATGTAGTATATACAAAAGAGAGATATAATAGGGGTGTGAATTGTTAGGGGGACGCTTTAAGCATCAAGTATTAGCAAAGTGCTGTTTTACCCTGTGGCTATTTGTCCTGTTGATCTCTTTTCTTATGTTTTAAAGGGGGGAAAAACAAAAATATTAAAGTGGTTCGTAGTTGTGAAAAAATAAATGAAAAAAGAAAGATTGAAAAGAAAAAGGAAAGAAATCAGCTGATACAAATTGATCTTAAAATACGAACATTAAATATTGATTTTTTTTTTTATTAAAATTAAAATTAAATATATTTTATTAAATAAAATATTTAATTATATTAATAAATAAATACGCACGTCAAAATAATTCATTATGTTCGAACAAACGTAAAGTTAAATTAACAATTTGACATTTCGCCGCTTCGAACGCAAATCGGAAAATAATTTTCGCGTCATTTCGCCTAGATAAACAGTTTAAATTGATATCGAATAATGTTTTGTCATATAAATTATTTATTATCTTACCAACACATGAAAAATAAAATATAATAATATATATTTAACACACACACAACAAACACTTCACTTTAAACCGACTAACATCAACGGTGAAATAATTAAATTGGCACTTTGTTCAATGAAACAGCACTTATAAAATATATTATATACATATAATATACTATAATATTTCACTAAATATATATATATATATATATATATATATATAATATTTTTTGATGTCATATTCTGTCTATTTTTATGATATAAGAAAAAAAATATTTTTATTTTGATTTCATTCCACGATTGTTGTTAATTATGTGAATTAAAACCGTTGATAGAAATGACGTGAAATAAATATGAAATAATGAAGAAAATATGATATTATATAATGAGTTTAAACTATGATTTTGTCGGTTTGCTGAATAAGAAAATGCAACGTGCTGAAATATTGAAAAGTCTGCGGTGACAAGATAAAAATATTCCACTTATAAAATGTTAATTTAATTTATTGCGAAAATTGAATTTCTTACTCAGATTTCAACTATATAATATAATTGAATTTTTAGATAATAAAGTGGGAAATTTGTATAGAAAAATATATGTCAAAGATCGATTAAATTAAATTTACTAGTAAAAACAATAATAAATTGATATTGTCGAGGAAAAAATTAATATATAATAATGCAAATTTATATATGAATATAAAATAATAATATTGAATAAAAAAAAATTATCATTTCTACACCAAAGCAATTTCATACAAATTTTTAAAAAATATACGTTTAACTATTAAAATGCGCAAAATTTTCTTAATATTGCATATTATTATTATTATTATATAAAATATTCGATAGTTAAATTCATATAATAGCGTAATTGTGAAATAATTTGTTGTGTATTTATTATTTATTCTTCGCTAATTATAATGTCTCTCAAAATAGAACTCATAAAATAAATTGTTCGGCAATTAGCCACGGTGAATAACACTCGTGAAATATGATATGCAACACTTTATTAAATTTCACTCTCATAATATAAATAACCACGATAATAAATTTATTAATTATTAAACCATTGATGGCGTATTTTATCATAAATATTATGATTTTCAGTATAAAAAAAGCATTATAATAATATTTTTTTTCTCATTGATATATAAATGAAAATATTTTTATTAACATGTAAGAAAAAAAATATCTATTTTTTTTAAATAAAATAATTTATATTTGTTTCAAGTTACATTAAAAAAAATAATTGCATTATAATTATTCGATAGCTTTTTAATGAATGTATTATATTATAAATGTGTGTGTACATATGACTTTTTTTTAATTAAAAAATAATAGAGCGAATAATAATAAAGCCATTGGTTTTACTCAACTAAATTAAAAACTTTCCGATTTTTCTATTATTCTTTAAACATTCATTTTATATAATCCTACTAATTCGCTATTAAATTTAAAAAAAAATGTATATTATTATAAAGCAAATATTTAAATACTTCGGTGGTTTAATTTTAAATTTCAAAATGGCCGCAATTTAATGACGTCACGATTTCTCATAAATGTATTTTTGTTTAACCGATAATAATAATTAATAAAATTACACACAATTAAGAACAGAGATTGTCAAATATGCAGCTCTTTAATCTATAGAAGATAAAATCTATAATAATCAAGAAATAAAATAAATCATCTTATATAATATATTGAAAAAAAATGTTTTTTTTTTACTTCCACCGGTTGATTCTATTTGATTACTAGGTTTGATTTAGGTTCATCCCTCTTAGAATTTTACCTCCCCCATCGATAGATAAAAAGCGATAGGAAAAATATTATATGAAAACCGATTTTCAAAAGCATCATTTTTCACACAGATACGAATAACGCTTTAAAAAGCATTTCTAATATCAATGATTATAAGAAACGATCAAAAAAAATATTTTTTTCATTAAATAATATTTTTGAAACTAATTTTATAACGTATTTTATTTTTAAATATATTAATATTAATATTTAAAGAACACATTTAAATATTATTAATCTTCTCTAAGCGTAAACTAAATATATGAATAATTTAAAATAGTTTATAAATAATAATTAGCTCTAAAAAAAATGTTTTTTAAGTCCAAAGATTAAAACAATAATCCGTAATACTAGTGAATTTTAATAGTCGTATTATTAATCAATACAATATAGAACGAGTTTTATCCGATTAAAACGGTTTGTTAAAATATAAAAGGGATTATCAACGAATTTTTGAAATAGTCCAATTATATTTTACAATTTATATATATTTTTTTTTATATTGTAAATTAATAAATGAAAAATGATCAATATTATATTTGACTTTAATAATAAATTAGTTATATTCGAATATTCATTCAACATTTTTCTTTTATTATTAATACTTAATAAATGATTTAATTTATTATATTTGATCGTGTTTATATTAATATATATATATATATATATATATATATATATATATATATATATATATATATATATATATATATATGTCAAATTTATTTTACTTTAACTTATTGTTCATTTTTTATTCACTGTATAGATAGATATTATTCCAATAAAATTATATATATATATATATATATATATATATATATATATATATATATATATATTATTGTTATTATTATTATTATTATTATTATGCAAGCGTTTTCACATGAATTTTTCTAATACAAGTGTAATGAAAGAAAACACTCAGAGGGGTGGCGAATCACTTTCATATATACAGTCGGCCTCGTCGATTTCCGACACGGGGGTGGAAAAGTGTTAATGGCTTTTCCTCGTAAAAAAAAAAGAGAAGAAAATTAGGGTACAGTTAATCATTTCGTATTATTTTTTCGTGTCCTGAGGGTTCGACCCCTCCCCACCCCGCGATGACCAATACGCGCCCTTCGAGTTATATATTATATTATATACAACGCACCCCTTTTGCCTTTCTTCACCTATGACACATCGTTAGAGTGCTACATATATATATATATATATATATATATATATATATATATATATATATATATATGTAATATAATTATTTAAGGGTGGCTTCATAAATTACTTTATTATTTATTATAATTGAAAAATATTATACGTTATTAATATTGAAAATTTCCGTTTTTCAGACCTGTTCTAACCGAAATAGAATTACCATTTTTTTTTTGTATATTCATCCCTTTTGTGAAAAAAAAATATATAGGGGAAAAAAAACTCGTCGGCCCTTATGTAAAACAAAGTGCTTCTTGTTGCCCTTCGCCGCCACTATTGCCTTCGTTCAGTTTAAATTTCTACCCTCGTCGTGTAGCGAACCACAGTTTTGCACCCCTCTTTCCGTTCTCTTACACTTCTCGCTATCTTTTTTAATTGTAATTAATTAATTAATTAATTAATTAATTAATTACGATTTTTCCGACGGCAATAAAGTATATGCATTCGTTTATTATGGTAACGCTGAATAATGAATTCTCGAGACGTTTATATAGCGGCGATTTATCAAATGATTATTATTATTACGTCGGTTATTTTTTTTTTTTTAATAAGCGTATTTTTTAAATATTTAATATGATGTTAATAAATTGAAATTTATATAGTGCATATTTAATTATTTTATTTTTATTTTTGATTTTATTTTATATGTATCATATATGAAGTTTTAGAAAAATATAAAAAAAAATAATTTGATTAAAGATAGATATTTGATATTGAAATTTAAAATATAGTTTTAGCATTTTTTTTTTTGATATTCAGAAAATTGAGTCGTCAGCTCTTCGCTCAATATTCAAATAAACTTTCACATCTTTCAAATGATCTGACGCATCGATATACCATATTATATATGTCGTTATATTTTAAATTCAAATATAATTATGATTACATAAAATAATGTGATTCAAAGTGACATATTTGATTTATATAATCATAAATAATTCAATTTATGCAGATGAATTTAACCATACAGCCACTTACATATCAAATAAATATAATTTACAAATTTATAAATTACCTATTTTATATGATGTCATATTTTTTTTTTTATATTTAAATGGACAGCTTTCTCAAATTTTGAAATAACAAGTCTAATAGAAAAGTTATCTATATATTTGATTAAATCATGATTGTGAATAACAACATTAATATTATCAAATTACTAAATTTATACATCGTAAAATTGAATTACAGATTATTTAGAATAATAAAAATTATGAATGGAATTGAATATATAGTCAATATTCTAATTTC
Organism: Leptonema lineaticorne; assembly: GCA_024500535.1. Lineage (NCBI taxonomy): Eukaryota > Metazoa > Arthropoda > Insecta > Trichoptera > Hydropsychidae > Leptonema > Leptonema lineaticorne. The sequence continues at coordinate 1,876,300 of JANIJI010000018.1, forward strand.
AATATATATGTATATTTATGAATTATATTTATTTTATATATACGAGCTTTTAACCGATTACAAACTTATTCATTTAAACTATATATAAAAATTAATCGTCACATTTTTTCTTTATATACTAATACGAATTAAACGATCCCTTAAACACGGATCATTATTATAATTTCTATAAAATCTTAATACATAATATTTTTAGAAAGGAGTCGGGGGATGAAGGGGGGGGGATGGTTAAATTTAACGGCTATACACTATAGCTTCCCGTTATAATAATTGGGTGTAAATTAGCGTGCCCCCATAATTCACACTGTTCGTTTTTTTTTTTTTTCATTTTTATTTTGTTTTTATATTTAATATAATCCGAGGTACGAAAAATGAAAACAAAACGAAAATAAAAAAAAATTCTCTGTTATAGTTAACCGAAATGGGCCAACGGCAATTACGTGTACAAAGTACTAAGCCCAATGATTTATAATATGCAGGTCACATGTAAGCAACACCGCGATGGAAACCCAGATTTAGATTGGCTTTATAATTAATTTTACTGTGTAAGTGTGCGCGCCATATATATTGAAACTAAATGTGGATATTTTTTTTTTTTTTTAGTTCAACATTTTCGAAAAAAAAAATTAAAAAAAACACACACACACACATCTCTTGCGGTCGGTTTTTCTCCAATAAATCATTAGCGGTTAGAATAAATTCTTAACGTATTTCATTAAAACGTAGCAGTTTAAAATAATTGACCGCGTTAATAAAAAAAAAGTATATTTTTTTTTCACTTCTTCTTCTTGCTCGTGAACTTCGAATTATGAATCATTATATATATATATATATATATATACATTAATTAGTATGTGATCTTAATCGACGTAAATTATACGTTTTACACTATAAATGAATAATTTGTATATATATATATATATATATATATATATATGTATGTGTGTGTATTTTTAACTGACGTTATATGTTTTAATTTTAAATATATATAAATAAAAAATATATATTATTTTTATGATGTGAAAAAAATTGGCGATATAAATATCAATATTTTTTTTTTCAACGAATAAATACACTTATCTATCATTGAGTGATTGAAAATAAAAGATTTAAAAAAAAATTTTGTATTACATATTAATAATTTAAATTCGATTAAGTATTAAATTTATTATTTATAGCAATAATATATATGAAGTTTGAGCGTAAAACTGATATACAAAAAAAATAAATAAATAAATCAGAGCTTCATATCGTAAAAATTAGATCTTGATCTGAATAATATTTGTTTTATTACATTATTAAATGAATGATTTTATATAAAAAAAATATTTTATTCTTTTAACATATTTTTATATTATACATATTTGATTATTTTTCTGCTTTTTTTTTGGTAATACAAACGAACGGTATTTAAGTAAACCTAAAAGCAAATTTTCAACAAAAAAAGACAAATATAAAATATATATATAAATATAAATATCGTTGACAAAAATCATATCTTAAAAAATCGATTAGGACATTTTAAAGATATTCACAGGACGATTTTTTTTTTACATCATCAAAAATTAGTATGAAACTTTCATCGATAAAAAAGACACGATATGCATATATATTATGAATAAAAAATATATTCAACATTAAAAAACCACATCGAAGTTTTTTTTCTCTTTTTTTTTTAATACGCAATAAAATGCTTTATCGGCGGTAAATCGTTTTTGCGCGCAATATTAAAAAGTAATAAAATACTTTATATTGAAAAATTTTAACGGAGAGAAAAAAAAAATATATATATATATATATATATATATTATCATATAATATATATTTTTATAAGAATCAATAATAGGCAAATTACGTTTAAGTGCGCACTTGTGTGGAATGTTTTAACCTTTTTTTTTATTCATTATTATTATTTGCCCTTCGAAAAATTTCAATATTCAAGAAACGTTTACGTATTTACATAATATTATTTACAAATTTTTTAATCGGCTTTTTCGATTTTTTTCTTGTATATATATATATATATATATATATATATATATATATGATTTTATTTGTACAAAATAAATTGAAATCGGTATATATATATATATTTTTTAATTGTACATAGATTAAGATTAAATACGAAATCGAAAGAAATTAAAAAAAAATGTTAATAGTTAATTAATGATGTTAAAGAACGCTGGTTTTATTTATTTTTTTTAATGTAGAAATATTTAATAATTCAAATAATAATCAATTATCGAAATAATAAAAAAATGTTTAATTATTTTAAAATAATTTTTATTTATTTCTTTTTTTTTATAATAGAAAATTAACTCGTTTAATCAATTTAAAAACTTACTATAATTTTAACTTAGTAAATTTAAATTATTTTTTTCAATACAATATTTTATGAAAATAGATTTTATTAGATTATAGAAATAGGTTTTTTTTAACAATAATAATAATTGTCCTCTTATAGTATATTTTGGATTGAATATTATAAAACACTCTTATATAGTTCAAACTTAGTAATATGATAAAATATTTTGTCATGAATATATCGTTTTTAATACTTTAATTTTCAGTTGATAAATAGTTAAAAATGATTTTTTTTTTAGAATAAAATGATAAATCAGATCAAATTAATATTTGTTTTATTACATATAATGTATCGATAATTTTAAACGAAGCCAGACGCGTTTTTTTTTTTTTAAATCAAATTAAAAATTTCCAAAATCTGTAATATCATTAAAATAAAAATAAGAAATTTATATTATAATAAATAATTTAAACGTCATTTCGGATACATTATATGGATTCGTGTTGTAAAAGGCGATCGAAAATCAAAACTGTCTCGAACGCAAGACGCCAGTTAATTAACAAAAGGCCGCACGCAAAAACTAACCCTTTCATAATCGTGTTAAACACGACCATCATTCCCCGCCCCTCCCCACACCCCTTTTCGTTTTCATATCGTAAAATAAATTTTCGGATAATTGATGGACTCCCAAGGAATGTACATTCTGAAATACGGACCCATAAAATCGTTTATCATACGTCAAAGCCACGTGGCTCTAGATTTTCGCGGGTTTTATTTCGCTTTAACCTCTTAGCGGCCTCTAAACGAATGTTTCATATTATGAAACCGATTTTATTATTATTATTATTAAACAGTATAAAATCTTTTCTAGAAGATAGAGTAAATATATATATATATATATATATATATATATATATATATATATATATATATATATATAGCATGTTCTTTCCTCTCACACTTCCGGAAAAGATGAAACAATGAAGTAACGTCGTGTATAAATTGCAATTTACGTTAAATGCAGCCGTTACGAAATACGAGTCGCGGTCGGAAAAATCGACTTAATAAATCATCGATATTACGGTGGAAAAATAATCGCCGGTGGAAAATTCATTCGTTTATTGTTACTATTTTTTTTTTTTTTACAATTTCTTAATGAAAAAAAAATCGTACATAATTTGGTAATAATATTCATAATATTTATAACGAGTTTAAATATATACAAATTAAAATATATAATTTCAACGAAATTCTTTCATTAATAGCGTTATACTATATATATATATATATATAATATTGAAATTTTAATCATTGGAAAAATGAAAAATCCGCGCACGGTTTTATAGAATATTATATTAATATATATATATATATATATATATATATATATATATATATATATATGGGGGGGGGCGGGCACACGGCAATAGTTGATGATTTGAGTCTGCTTTGGAACATGAGACGTCTTGATATTAAAGTTTCAGTGGTGTATGGCCGTTGCGCAATATATATTAGACCAACCAACCCTATATTGCCGCTCCGCAACAACCCCCGAGTCACAAACGAGGAATGTATTTTGCAAAGTAATACTAAATCTTTTAGAAATTCGTGTAATACGTAACATATTATATTATTATTGCCGGACGCTTTTTATTTCAACATATATGTAACAAAATAATTTATTAAAAATATAAAATATATTGTTTAAAAAAAATATTATTCATATTCAAACTTGTTAAAAATATAATTTATATATATATATATATATATATATATATATATATATATATATATATATATATATATATATATAATTTATTATAAAAATAATTTTCTATTTATATAAATTCGGATCTAGACTAAATTTATATATATATATATATATAATGATATAAAACCTTCACTAATTGGATTCGACGTTTAAATTCTAACACCTTAAGACTCGCAATCTAATATTTAAGCGTACATTAAATTATATATATATATATATATATATATATATATATATATATATATATATAAATAGAAAAAAATGTGTCACAGCTGGTTTTGCGCTACTGTAACAATATGTGTACAGTTTTCTTTTCGGGGATGGGCGGTTTCGGGTGGGCGGTTTCGGATGGGCGGTCTGAATCCATTCGGCCTCGTCAATTATTCAAGAAAGATTCGGCGAAGAGACCGCTCGTATTCTTTTTACGGAGCCGCGTGCAAAGTGGTCGGACCTAATTATAAAGATGCTTCAGCCGGAATATTTGATAGGATGCCAGCCATTTTTTTTTTTCGCCCCATCTTTCTTTCTTTCTTTTTTTATTCTATCTTTCCTTCTTTCGTTCTTTCTTTCCTCTTTTCCTCTACATAATGTCGGCAGTTAGTCGTAAAGCTGGACCGACGCAATTATTGTACGTCCGCTGTTGAATTATTCGCGAAAGCCGAACTCTCAACCCTATATAGGCACGGTTCGTATGGACCCCGTTAACCCTTAGTGCGCGGGCTCGCTTTTGACCCCAACGCCGTTTTATTTTTACGTATGTTTTTTTTTTTCTTTCTTTCGTTCTTTCTTTCTTTCTTCCCTTTTTGCCGAACTGTATACGCTCTGTTACCTGGAAAATGTATAAATCTATATACGATAATTCCTGCGAGAATACAAAGGAGAGATCGTACGAAATTTTATTGTGTAAACGCGCCTTAACATTTATATATTATTTCGTGTTATCTGTGAATGCATTTCTGGAATCTACGAAAGTGTATATACCGCATAATACGGCGCTTGTTTTATTATGTATTATGTTGCTATCAGAATCTGCAGAATAGATATAATAAATAAATAAATCTCCAGCGGATCTTTTTCTTCTTTCTAGTTTTTTTTTTTTTTTTGAATGAATAATTTGTTGTATCGGTTAAATTTTTTATTCTGCAATATCGGCTAAAAATGTTTTTTTTTATAAAAAAAATTCATTCTAAAATTAAAATTAAATATGATACTTATTAATAATTATAACATTTAATTAATCAATGATTAAAAACTAATGTAATAACTAATTAATGATATAATAAAAATATGTTGGAATTGAACAAATTTATATTTATTGTTTAAATAAAATAAGTTAACTTTTTTTTCCTTTTATTATATAAAATCCGAATACAAAGGAAAATATTTGATATGATAAAAGAAAATTTATTTATTAATATAAACCTAGTTTAAATAATATATATATATTAAAAATTGCCTAAAATCAAATCGTAGATATATATAATTATATTAGTAATATTTTAATAAATTAAAAATTATTAAAATTTAAATAATCTGAATAAAAGTTTAAAATATTAACTGTCAAAAATTGTATCTAATGATTAATAAATTATTCAAATATAATTTGGAATGTGTAGAATTTTTTTTTTAATTATTTATTAAACCGCGTTTAGATATCTAGAAGGCTTTTATTAATATTTAATTCGAAGATCGTCAGAGTTGCGGGCGCACTTTTCCGAATGTTTGTTTTACAAATAGGGATTTTCGAAGCGCAAATCCCAAAGTGTAAAATCAATTAATGTCGCGTTCAAAAATCCACACACACACACACACACACACACAACCAACACCCCACCCCCCCCCGTATAGCAAAACCGAAAGGGGGCGGAAAACGGTTAGGGGTTGTTCGTTAAAATTTCGTAGTTAGTAAGCGAGAGTGGAAACTTTTAGCCCGCAATGGCGACGAGTGTTTGTTTTTAATACTTTTAACAAAAGTAAACGAAGACAAAGACTTCTTATATCGAAACATATATATATATATATATATATATATATATATATATATATATATATATATATATATATATATATATATATATATATATAAGTAAATTTTCATATATATATATATATTTATATTTATATA
>JANIJI010000018.1:1887500-1922500 GCA_024500535.1 Leptonema lineaticorne
CTTTGTCCTTTTTGACATTTGAAAAGCATCATCATCCGCAATCAATGAAACTATACTAAAATATATTATAATAATAAAAATTTTATCAATATAAAAAATAATTATACAATATTTTATATAAAAAAAAAATTTCGCACTTCTGAATTATCATCGTACTAGAAATCTTGTTTTCCATTTGCGGCTTTCATTTTACGCCCATTTATTGAATTTCTTTCCAATTGGACGACTCTATTATTATTATAAAGTCTATTTCGGTTTCGTCATTTCATTTCCTTTTTCAGGGTCTTTCACCACTGCGTTCTTTTTAGACCTTCGATTCGAGGGATGCGGTTCATCTTGAAGATATATCTCAAGCTTTAGTTGGTTCGATTACTTTCTACCCTTCATATTATAAAAAAAAAATAATTCTATTTTAAATCAAGCAATAGAACCAATTATAAATCATATAATTAAATATTGATATCGATAAACTTTATAAAGTAACGAACGATAATCTAGAAATTCATTCGATTTCTAAATATTTCATCTATATAATTCGTGACTATTTATATTCGTTAAATTGACAATTTATATTAATGCAAATTTAAATAATTATATTATATTAAATCTATAAAAAAAATATATACATTACTATGAATATATAATAAATAGTATAGATTTTATATTTATATAAAAAATAATACTCGCAGTCTAAATTTGTACGTTCAATTGAAAAATTATAGATAAATATCTTTAAAGTTTAGACCGTTGTTTTCTCAATATTTTCATTAAAAAAAAATAGCATTATTAAAATTGTAAGCGTTCACATTATGATTAAAACGAATTTTATCTGAACGATTTAATATAAAAACGTGTATTAAACACGCAATTGTAATTTTGCGGTATATATATATATATATGGTATATTTTATAAAATTGAAAAATTCGTATATTTTCTAAATGTTATTTGCATATAGCGAACGATTGACCTTCGTATAAATATTTTAAAATATTTATTTATAATATATTTTATTCGCTTATAATAAATATTATAGCAAAATATTAATGAAACGCGGATCGCAATACAAAAAAAAAAATGTTGTCGGAACAACATAATTTACGCGCGTTTTTAATATTTTAACGAACGGAATAGAAAATGAAAAAGCCAAGTGATTTTTTTTTATTTTTATTTTTATTTTTTTTTCTTAGCATACTTAAGAATTTTAAATACATCGCCTGTTGGTTTTCAGCTCATAATTCTTGCAAAATTAGTATGGGGTCGACACATAAATGGAGTTTATAACGTACAATTTATACGTTGGCTCGGTTAACTAACTCGTTGACATAATTAGACTATGCATTATTTAAGAAGAATGATTCCGGCGTTGAACAATGTTTTAAAAGAAACTCTAATTATGTTACGCTTTTTTTTATACAATAAATATAAAAAAAAATATTTTTTTTTTATATTCTAATAACACTACAGATCTCATAGATAATCGATCACTAATCAATCATATTCAATTGCTTTAAAAAATTATTTTTTATAATTAATTATAAAAAAAAAATCGTCACAGAAGCGATATTAAATTTTATATATCGTCGTATAAACGTTCGACTATAGGAAATCTCGTCGATATTTTTCCATAATGAATTATATATATACGTTTTATTCTTCAAAATTAAATTATTCATTAGGGTTAATGGTTTCGGTTTGTAACGCAACTTATCAAATGATAGACGCGTGTCACTAGATAATTGTTTAATAGTTAAGATACACTTCGGTTAAAACCGGTCAAGTTTTACGATCGGACTACGACGAAAGTCCATTTGCCATTTGTGTTCGTTAATAGTTTTTTTTTTTCTTCCTTTCTATAAAAGACCCGCATTAAATATTCACGCACGAATTCCAAACCAATTCCAAAAAAAATTCTAACTTCTCTCACGTGAAAATATTCATTTTCATAATGTTTTGACAATAGTAAATTGTGAATAGCATTAATTTATTAAAAAAAAAAATTTGCAATAATATTTTTTTCTTATATATCATCAATAAATTATCGAATTAAAGAAAGTGAATGTAAATTTCTCAATATATATATTTATATATCTCATAAATTTCTGATTAATAATTAATACCTAGTAATATAGAATTCTTTTCTCATATCATAATACAGATTGCTAACTATAGTTTTAAAGTACATTTAAATATTCTTTGAATGTTATTAGATATTCTTATATTTAATACATTTTTCATTGCCAATATAATACAGATATGCTTCAGAATTAAATGGATTTTATTCAAAAGCAATTCACAAATAATGGATATAATATAAATTATAAAAATATAAATTTGATAAAAGCATTGACGATATGGACAAAATTGAAAATTATACATAACACACACTTCAATATGTCTATTTGCAGATTTATTTGAAATTTTCCAATATTCGACGAATAATTTATATATATATATATATATATATATATATATATATATATATATATATATATATATATATATATATATAAGAGGCGTAGTATATTTTTACGTTTCGTGTTATTTGCTTATATATCTCTGAGGAGAAGAATTTATTTATGTTCGTTCGCAATCGTGACGAAACATAAATAAATATCAAAGATAACAAAAATCACACACACTCTCAATATATAAGTGTGTGTTTGTGTATTTTGACAACAAAAACTACTTTAACAATAGTGCAAAGCTTTTCTGTTCGGTTGATCTTTCTGATTGATTACTCGATATCCAAAGCCGAATCGGATCATCTGCGGAAAAATCATTGAGAATATCTGATCTGATAATAAATAAAAATCATATTTATCAAGATATTAAATTATTTTTAATGTATATATCTGGCGAATGTGGAGGTTGGATCATCGCTTTAATTTTATGAATTATTGATACAATTTATAAATGTAATAAAATTTGAAAAAAAAAACATTTTTTTCTATATATATATATATATATTATAAATTAATTAATGCACTGATCCGTAATAATAACAAATTCTGTTATAAATATTAAAATAGAAGAAGCCATTTTAAATACTTACACATTTTCAGATATGAGTAATTAGACAGAAATAAAGAAAAGAGCAGAAGGCGCCCTCGTATTATTTATTATCTGCCGAATAAAAGGAATGTCGTCGGTTGGCTTTTTAAAATTATCGCACGAAAATTTTCGTTGAAAACAACACAAGGAGGTCTCTTTTAATTAAGCATCACTTTGTATTTCGGCAGACTTAATTTCGTTTTCAATTAAAAGGACAATGTTTACAAGGAAAACGGGAAGGTTTTCACCGCCGCCCCCCGCCCCCCTCCCCACATCCACCCCTCTCCTCCGCGAGTTTCGCTTTTCCCCTTTTTCCTTTTTGATGTTGGCGACACTGAAAGAATGCGTCGTCGATTGCAAAACTTTGAATGCAATCACAGTCACCGCCCAACGACGGATTCTTGGAAAATTGCTTTCGGTGGTGAATATATTATTTTACTCACGAATGCTCCCTTTTTTTATTTACTCTCTCTCTCTCTCTCTCACTATCTCTCTAGCGTATCAACCCTACTACTTCCTACCCCCCCCCCACAACTCTTCCAGTTAAAGGAATAGAGGCATTATTAAAATGCGTTTTCAATGCAAAAATATACGAGGCAAATATACGAAATGTCGATATAATTTTAAATACTAGATGAACTTTGATGAATATTAAGAAAAAAATACCCATGAATAATAATATATAGAAATATTATTATATTGAATATATATATATATATATTTAAAAAATCAATATTGATAACTTGATAATACTGATATTAGATAAAAATGAATTATATCGTTTAATTCAGAGCCGGTCAAACCAAATGATCTTACAAATGCATCGTAACATTGCGAAAAATGTATGAAATCGTCGTATTAGATTCGGAAATACTATATATTAAATTATTTGGACGATATATAGAGCATTATTTTCAGAGATGATAATAATGTGTTGCAAAAATCTATCAAAATATTCATCCAATATCAAAATTTTAATTGAAAATCAAAGAAAACAAAAGGTTGATCACGCCTGATAACTCACGAATAAAACTAAATAGTCATATGTGCAAATTAACATCTTACAAAATGAATATATATTTATAAAAGTTCGTCACCGGTTTAATTAATTAATCTTTAATATGATTTATCGTTAAAATATATATATATATATATATATATATATATATATATATATATATATATATATTTGATATTTATTTTCAATATTAAAATGACGAAACGATAATATTATACTGACGCACAATCGTTATATCGATTAAAAGTGGACGAGATGAATAAAAAAAAAAAAAGAAAAACGAGAAAATCGGTAGAAAAAGAGCATTTCTTTATTCGTGTAATTTTCCCGGTTGATCCTAAAAGTTTTCCTCTTTTTTTTTTTCTTCTTCTTCTCGTTGTTTTTGCTCGACGGTCGCGGTATACCCCTAACATTACCAATAACGGCATGGACATTAACAGCAAAGTGGATTAAGAGGGTTTGAATTACGAGAAACGAGGAAAATAAGGTAAGTTTAGCGAGAAGAAAAAAAAATATCAACGAAAAGAATAAGTTTTCCTGATCGCTTAACCGTTAATTTATGAAAGCGTTCCGAGGAAAACGCGTAGGAACGGGGGAGGGGAGGGGGGTTGAAAAAAATCGGTTTATTTATTTTTTTTTATTTTCCGGTTTTTTTTTTCTTTTTTTTTTCTTGATGATGAAAACAAAATCGTGTTCGATGTCGAATGATAAATGAGGTTTTAATAAAAATATATAACTGAAATTAATCGATATAATTTAAAATTCATATTAATAATAATTGTTAAAATTTTGATTTTTCGTAATGAAAATGACTCTTAAATTAAAAATAAAAATATTTAAAATTTCTTCATTTCATTTAACTGTTTATTATTAATTATAATATATGAAAAAAAAAATTATAATGCAATTTCTGATAATTGTTAAATGTTTATGAAAAAAAACATATTTCATCAAATTAATGTCAACGTCGTCATTTTATATGTAAATATATAATATAAATATTTATATTCAATTAAAACATTTTTTTTTCATTCTCGATAAAATGTATTTCTTATTCAAATTTCATACTTAAAATACAATGAATCGTTTATAAATAATACATTCATAATTATAATAAAATATATCGATAATCGGAAAATTGTTTCAAAACAGACGAAAAAGACAGAGCAATGAAATAAAAACGAAAATCGACGACATTTTCTTTTTTCAAAAAAAAAAAAGAAAGGAGAAAAAAGAAAATGAAGCTTCATATTTCAAAAAATTTTCACGGCATCATTTCATTTTTCTTTTTTATCTCGTTCGAAATAATATTATCAGTTATTTCAAAGGTTTCTGAAAGCTTTATTCGACTTGACGCCACATTGACGAGTTACAACAACAGAAACAACACGACTTCGTCGTAAAATAAAATATAATAAAACAAAAAAAAATGAGAAAAAGCACTTTTAAATATTTAAAAGGACTGGCCAAATGAAAAGGGAGACCTTCGAGCGATATCACAAAGAAAATTCCTCGAATTCTTTTCCTTTTTGCGCTTGCGAGCATGTTTTATTTATTAATTAAGCATTTGCCGCTTTCGCTCTTTCAATATCGGTAACAAAATTTATAATATATAAATATACATAAATTAAAATATATTTATATATACAAAATAAATATTGATTATTTACATGACAATTTTCCATTTATATAAATATATTTATTTTAATTTTCCTATTTTTTGTGATATATATACATATATATATACATATATATATATATATATATATATATAATAAATGAATATTGTAGTGTAAAATTATTAAAAATAATAATAATAACTGCATCCGCAACTTTAATAGTTACGCCGTAGAATATATTGTTTTATTGTTCAAAACTTTATAATCGGTTTATTACAATTAATTAATAATACTCTTTAACTATTGTCTATAAATTTAGAATATAATAGACTATAATAATACGTAAAGTTTTGTGCAATCCACTTGCAATCAATTGATGATTATATATAAATTGTATTATCAAAATATTTTATTTTTCTTTTGAAACGTTTAAATTGTTTTATGATTGAAAAATGAAAAAAAATTATTTGTAATATATATATATATATATATATATATATATAAATATATATATATATATATATATATATATATATATATATATATATATATATTATATATATATAATATATAAAAAAATAAACTACGTAAGTGGAAAAACTCGGAAAGTGTACAGACGATTGTGAACAGAATTCATAAGTTGAAAAACTTTCAGCAACTCGTTGCCCAAAGGAATCGAGATTTTCCATTTCGCGGAAAATATATATATATATATATATATATATATATATATATATATATACATATATAACTATGTCAAATCTGCACAGGAAAAGTTTAGCTACATTTTAAAATAATTTTGTATTATTTTTTTTTTTTATTGAACGATTAAAGTTTATTTTTATTTATATTTTTTTCTTGTTTATACAGATTGATACTATGTATGATACATTTGTATGAATTTAAGAAATATGATTTCAGTGGGATTTTTTTGATATTTTTAAATTTCATAATATATATCGAATACGTTGTTTATTCAGGGAGCGTATTGCATATGATCCCTTCTCAAGTGTAAATATATATATATATATATATATATACAGGCAGGAAATAAAAAACGCCTTATCTGCCATGTGAGGCAGTAAATTTGCCAAGATTTGAACACAAGATTTCGCAAACTCGCATAAATCACAAATAACCGATGACAATATTTGACTACATTGATCCGCAATTCTTTCATACATTTTTTACGAGTATAATTTAAAAGAAACATATACATTTATATTTACATATATATATATATATATATATATATATATATATATATATATATATATATATATATTTATATATATATATATATATAAATATATATGGTATATATATATATATATATACATATATATATATATATATATATATATATATATATATATATATATATATATATATATATTATGATGCGATATTCAATTTTGAATAAATATCGATTAAGAATTATGCAGTCGATTTGAGCTCACAATTGAACAAGCGTACATGAGCAATACCACTCAACAACCATACGTTGCCAACTTTTGAAAATCAACATATATAATAACCAGAAATACATCGCAAATTTTTCATACTAGATTTTATTGTGTGAAATTTCTCTTTTTTTCTCAAAATGTTTTTCATATTTTCTGTTCGTTACTTCTGAAAAATTTCTCTACATTCAATATTTTAAACCTTTGTACTCGAGAGGTGCCACTTGGTCACCACTTGAACACAAATCGAACTGCATTTTTAGCGTTGGAACTTTTTTCGACTCAAACTTGACATTATATTAATACACGGATTACTAAAGTTAATATTTTCAATACTCACGAATATGAAATTGTATATCTCAATTTTTTTTCTATATAATAATTATAAGTTTAATGATAATTTTTTTTTCAATATTTATATACTGATCAATGTTGACTCGTACATCAAGATATCTTTTTTTTTCATGTTCGTACATCGTCCATATTAATATGGAGCTTTCAATCGAAGCTTTAGCGCGCTTAAACGTTCATGCACATGTATATATATATATATATATATATATATATATATATATATATATTTATATCGTACTTCGACCGGTGTAAAGTGTGCACGGGCACAGATTACGGCAGTCGGTTATTTGAGTAATCAAGTACGAGGTTAACGTGACCGCGATCATTTACGCCAAACCGCCGTATAATTAAGAATGGTGGTTAACATGACTGAAAATTACAAAGGGCCAAACCCTAGGCTTTTGCAAACATTCAAATTAATTTGCGCGTCGCCCTTCGTTTTGATTGATGTTGCCGACGGACAGTTCACTTTTTTAAATTAAAACCGACCCGATGAATATATGTGTTTTTTCACACATACATGTATATATATATATATATATATATATATATATATATGTGTGTGTGTGTGTGTGTGTGTGTGAAATCTTTAAATATATTTTTTTTCTTTGAAAATTAATGTTGATGATGAATGAAATGATGTTGAAAAAAAAACATCAGCCTGTAGTATCATTTTAACAGTCAATTGTTGAAATTCGGTTCGATTTATCTATGTGTGAATATTAATGCGATATTTTATTTAAACGATTTTAAATTCTTAAAATGTGATTTTTTTTGTAATTAAAACGTATGTTATTTATTAGATAAATGGGTTTAGTTTGAACAATTGTCAGGAGACGATTTAAATTCAACTTTAAACGTCGATTCTAAATAATTTTAATATATATATATATATATATATATATATATATATATTATAAAATTTGATGTTTTTTTTAGATGTAGAATATCAGAAAAAAATTAAGTTCGTAGATATTCGTCTTTTAAATTAGATAATAAATAATGAATACAAACTTTAATGAATTACAAAGAATGTAAAGCGATTTAAACACTAGATTAAAAATTAAAAACTTCAAATAGTTGGATGAAATTTCTAGAGAAAAAAAAAGTAGAAAATAATCGAGAACAGCGGAATATAATAATGAGAATGTTTAAAATCTACATTAGATAATAGTTAACTATGTTAAAAAAAAATATGTATATAATAGATCAGACGTTTTCTTTCTTACGAATCTAGAATATTGTAGTGAATTAAAAGGTTTACTCATATTTCAATTTTGTTATAGAATATTATAAGAATGATAAACTGTTGATTATATTAAATTATTATATATATATATATATACATATATATCAATCAAAATTTTAATTAATTTATATATAGACGAAAAATATAGTGAGCTATTTGCGAAATAAATCATATTATGAATATGCATCATATAAAATTATATTTTCCATTAGCTTTGTTAACACACATTTCACTTAACGAAATTAACTATGCGAAACAATATAATAATCGAATCAAATAACTCAATTATTATTATAAATATCATTTACACGCTTTAGCTGTTTCAATTTACACATCGGTATTATTATTATTATTATTATATTTAATAGAAGAAAAAAAAATACAAATATCAATAAATTATTTGCTCCACAATTGACACGATCATAAACGACGTTTTCGTTTTATATGACAGAAAATCGTTTCCATATATATATATATCGATGAAAATTAGGAAAATTCGCGCTATTAGAATTATTGGTGATCAATTTTAGAACAATAGGAAAATGTACGTTTAAATTTTGCAAAGTTTCCATAGACGAGGCTGTTATTTGAATTTACACCTATGCGTTTCTATTATTTCGACTACGAAACGTACAATTGTGATATTTTTACTATAGTAATATTTATTAAAATATTCATAGAAATATATAGTTTACTCAATATTTAAATACGATAGAAAAAAAATGAAATTGTACAAAAAATATTTTTTTCAATATTGAAATAATTTAAATATTTAGTAAAAATTTACATATTATATATATATATATATATATATATATATATATATAAATTATAAATGATTTGAAAATATTATAATGTGATGAAGTCGTAGATATTTGTTTGTATTTTACATTTAAAAAAATTGACGTATAATTATTTTCTCAAATTAAAATCTGTATGACTAATTTCTTTTATGGTTTTGTGTTTGGAAAAACTAAAACTTAAAAGTTTATATTTTAATATTTAAATTTAATGTTCATAATTTTTATAATACGACAATTTTTTTTTTCATAATAAAAACAACATATGTATATATTTTTTTTTACTATAATTAAATAATATATAAAATATTAATCATCTCGTATTAATATAAATATAACGACATTTCACTGGCTAATTATCAACGTACAGTAAGTAAGTAATGAATACTTTTATACAACATTTTAACCGGTTGACGTGTTTCTTTTGCTTCGTGTCGACTATTCAAAATAGAAAATAAATATAAAAAAAAAATAGAAAATAAACAAATAAATAATAATAATAATAAAAAAAACAACAACAACATAGTAGTATACGAGTTTTAAAGCCGACATAGACCGCGCCTATGTCTCGCGGTCTACATCAGATAAAATTGAAAATGCCCGACTCGTGCAAATTCAACTTCGTACGCTCGGGGCGGGTGGCGAGGGGGAGGGGCAGTCGAATGTCAATTACCGTGAATCAGCAATGGTAAAACAGTAATACACAAGTGTTGCCAATAATACATAAATTCAAATTGCTTTACACGCGAACCGTGTCGAAAGTGTTAAAAAAAAAAAATATCAATAGTAAACAGAAAACGATCAATCGATTCGTATTAAGTGTTAAATTGTCATTTGTATCCATTGGAAATGGGCGCGTTTTTGATAATTTATAATTATTCAATGTTTTCACATATATATATATATATATATATATATATATATATATATATATATATATATTTTAACACGTTCACTGCTGTACGCCTTAACATATTGAACACATAATATTTACTTATATAGCTGTAAACTATCAATATTTACACTCTTGCAAATAATTATGTAAAAAATAATAATTTAAAAAAAAGACGTTATAACTTTATTATTTCAATAATACTTTTCATAATATTTTTTTTTCAACTTTGTCGTTATCGTTTCACAATAGAATAAGCATCATAAAATATTCTTTGAAATACATTAAAAATCGCTTGCTTTATTCAAAATAATAATAATAATAATAATAATAAACGACAATAGAACTGTGCGTTTTTCTTTTTTTTCTCCTGAAAGAAAATAGCGAACGCCACTCGGAATTATCTTGTAATTTTCCATTTTAATTAAAAGTTTTCCGGCATTCAAAGACAGAATCGCGGAACAATTATTTAGATATAAACTTGCGAATAATTTTATTTAATAGCCGAGTAAAGATATATTTATGTCCATCTTTTGTGTTATCTATTTACATATATATATATATATATATATTTTTTTTTAAACATTATAATAATTTTCAATTAAACTCTAATAAATTATTTTCACACTAAAGCCGCTCTATTTTAAATCAATAATAATTAATAATTGAACCGATCGTATATAGCTTATTGAATAGCAATAAATAAATCTTTAAACCAAAATAATATGTGTATTTATTTTAATTGTAGCAATCTGAAGATAACTGCTCCGTATAAAGTGATGGTTGCCGACCGCTGTTTGCATTATAATTATATCGGATTGATTGATGAGTAAAATTCGATATACGAGATATTATTAAAATTACTGTGTATTATTATTATTATTATATATTTATATTTCAATTACACGATATATATATATATACTATTTTAATTGACAAAATAGTTGGAAATTAAAATAATATATGACGTATTTAATAAAGCTTGTTTATTATATATATGAATAGTATATTGTTGATATTATTGAACTGAAATAAAATACACGAAAATTGTTTTAATATCGTCGAAAATAGAAAAAAAATCTTAAATATTGGAAATGTGCAAAAAAAAAACATCTCGAGATTCTGTGAAATGTTTACATCATAAATTTTATAAGGCGCTCGGAAAAGTTCAAGTATAAAAGAAAACTTTTACGAGTAATCAAACGATGAAAAGTGGTATATTTTGGACGTGTGCTGTTTAATAACAAGTACGGTTTTCTAAAACAGATAATGAAAAGAAAAAAGTTGGCAAAAGAAGAAGAAAAAAGACGGACGTTAATAAGAGAAAAGTATTTATAAGGTATTTAATATATTCTCATAAGTCTGCGAAATTTGTATGAATAAATGAAGCTTTTGCACTCGAAACAAATTTAAAATTATTATTCGCAAAATAAAAATAATGTATACTTTTATATTTTAACATTTTATATTTTTAGTGGTTTTAAATAGAATATATGAATTTATTGAATAAATTTCTAAAACCTGAAAAAAAACAGTTTTCGCCACCATTTCATACATTTTCTTTAAAAACATTATATTTGATCTACACAATCGTTTTATCATTACATATATCAAAAATTTAAACTTTGTTAATTCTTCTGGTAAGATTGTTAAATTTGAACCAAAAAAAAAAAGTTTCAAAGTTTCAATACCGAAAATAAAGTTCGATTTACGATTATGCGATTGCAAATAAATTTATGATAAAAAAAAGTATTATCTTTATATAAAATAATATCATTTTACACTTCATAATATTATAGTGATAGTATTAGTAACCAAAAAATAATTAATACAAGATATAATATTTATCATAATTTAACACGTTGACTGCCGCGACAATTTTTAAAAATCAGACCAAAAATAACATTATATTATTAAAATTTCTAATTTTAAATGCATATTAATAAATTATTAATCTATTAATCTATTGATTATAGCTGCCCATAAATGTCTAGTAAACTCGGTACGAGATAAGTCGCACTTGGCGTCACGGAAAAGAGCGAAAAATACGAGTTATCTCGTACTTGACAGTCGACGTTGTGTTAATAATGCTTCATACATTCGTATGAATAATTACGATGTGAATAATGAACTCGTATATAAAATATACTAGGTAAAGTTTGTAATATATATATATATATATATATATATATATATATATATATATATATATGACATATGAAAAATAGCATCGTATTCGTATATTGAATATGAAAACGGTGTCGAAATATGAAAATCGGCAGGACAAAATACACTGATATAAAGGTGGATATGGGGTGTAAAATGAGAGGGTAGAAAGCACTTGTTGCTGAAAAGCATCGTTTCATCCCTCTACCCGCCCAACGGCCGAATAGAGCGAGCCCGCGGCTTACAAGGGTCATTAAAGATCCCCTAGTGGGGCTTTTGTCTGCCAAAGACAAAACAACATTTTCAAAGTCTATTTTGAACAACTTTTCACAAAGCGGTTCATCGCCTCCTTTATCGATTGTCCTTCAACACCTCGGGTCCGAAAACAATCTAAACATTGGTTACGTGGAACGGGGGTGAAGGTGAAGGTTTTTTTAATTTTATTATTATTTTCGAGGGGAAAGTGAAACGCGTACAATCTTATAAACAATGACTCATTACCTTTTATTAATGTTAAAATTGTTTCACACAATAGACATTGTTGATGAATAATGTTCGTAAACATGGCTGAATGATGGGATGTTTTTTTTTTTTTAGAGATATAGAAGTTTAAATTGCAATAAAAAAACGATGGATTATTCGATTGACATGAATTTTTTTTTTATTCGAAAGATAATAATCTTGTGGCATTACATTTTAAATATAATTTCTGGCATATAACCACCGCGGCTGACTCGGATCTAGTGCAATCTGGACATCAAATTTTCGATGACTTTTTCCAAAATTTGTGACCGTATATTTGCAAAAATGTTGTCTTATTCGCATAGACCAATGACTTTACATTGTCTAACAGAAAATAATCTAGCGGTGTTAAATCACAAGATCTTGGAGGACAATTCACAGGTCCAACTGTGATTATTATATACTAGTGGAATTTATCACGTATATTGAAATTATATATATATATATATATATATATATATATATATATATACATATATAAAAGTATTGTTTTATTCAGTTAATAGTTGTATATCGCGTTTTAAGCCATCAAAATTGAAACGTAAATGCTGAAATATTTTTCACGAGATCGTATAGTAATAATTTAAACTTCGACAAGTCAAAGATCTATATTTTGTGTTGTAACGATTATTTAAAATTAATTTGAAAAATATAATTACACCACCGCGAATTATCTATCGATGTTTTAGCGTATTAATAATGAAATAAATATATTATTATATATTTATTACAAAACGCTAATTAACATTGTTATGAAATCGGAAATTCTATTAATAAGCTCGTTAAATAAATAATTGGATGCGGCATAGCAAAATCATAGTTTCGATACGTTTTTGTTCGATTTAATAACGGATAAAAGTTATTATGAAAGCGGCAAACTTTCAGCAAATATTATAATAATTATAAATAACGATCAAAATAAAAATAATAATAATAATAATGCGAATAATAAGTTTTTTTCTTCTTTCTAATCAATGAATTCCTTTATAAATATTGGCGCAAATTTTACAGTTCAAATTTTTTTTTCAGTTTATTTATTTGTAAATATTCAGTTTTCAAAAAAGCTTTTGTAGTTATAAAATTATTGAATATATTTAAAAGTAACAATTTTGAATGATATGGTTTTAGATAAAAAAATATATAAACTAAATTCACTTTTAGGATATATATAAAATTTGAATGATTTTATCTAAATCGGGGATGAAATTTTAATCCACAAAAATCTAACTACAAACCGAACTGAATTTTCGGCGTTGAAACTTTGAAACTTTATTATTATTTTTTTTAGTTAAAACTTGACAATCTTACCAGAAAGATTACTAAAGTTAAAATTTTTAATTCTCATAAATATGAAACATTCAGTACACATCAATATGCTATTTTTTAAGAATATATAAATTCATATATATATATATATATATATATATATATATATATATATATATATATATATATATATATATATATATTTATAATGGGCTGCCAAATTTTGAACAACTAGTTTACCATTATTTATATAATATATAATTACAGTGACTTTTACAGAACAGTCAACGTTTACCAACGTTTCTCGTTTTATTTTTTATTTTTTTATTTTTTGCTCATTCCGTGAAAGTTATCGTAATTATATATTTTTTACTGTATAAATATATATATATATATTCCGCCATTACAACTTTCTTTTTGCACCCCTAAAATTGTCTTTCACCCCTATGGGTACGCGTACCACAGGTTGGGAACCGCATATATATATATATATATATATATATATATATATATATATATATATATATAAACAGTGCATTTAATTATGAATTATAAAAACCAAAAAAATGTTACATATTAAAAATGCGGCCATATTGAAAAATGTTCATCAATATGGCCGCATCACACAATAAGAGCATTCATGCATAAATATTTATATATATATATATAAATATATGGAGTTTTTAGCGCAAGTTGAAAATTACCATGGTCGATATGTGCACATGTTTATATATTGACAACAACCGTCGGTGTGCGTACGATCCGAACGTATATAAAGCAATTTATCATCTTCAATTCGCCATGTTGGTTCGCCTTCGCTTACCATCCACTACAGACTGACATGCGGCCAATTTCATCCCCCGTGAGTAATACACTGTTGATCCATTCATCGCTCCTCATTTCAACTTTTTTAATCTTTCAATCATATCAATCATTCCACTTTCGCTTGCGTCCCTCCCTCCCTTCCCTCCCCACCCCCGATTCACCCCCGAATTTTCTCTTGCTCGCTTTCTATTTTTCATTTTCATCCCCCACCCGTTACAGTGCTCTCTTCACGTAAGTTGAAGAAGTTCGTCGTGTTTTTTTTTTTTTATTTTTGTAAAAATTGGCTGTTTGATTTAGATGTTTAAAAGTCGATTTTCTTTTTTTTTCAAAATATTTCCGTATTGAAAAGTCGAACGGAAAAATGTGAAAATTTTCATTATCATAGATTAATACATTAACGTTTATATATAGACTATTTTAAAATAATTATTATTATAAATATGAGAAAATTTCTCTATAAACATTCTGTTCGCAACTCGATATATATCGTAATCTTTATAAATTAATAAAATTTAATTTAATGAAATACCTAAATAACGATATTAAACTTTTATAATGTTTACGTGATTAAATTTCATTAATATATTAACATTTGACTTTTAAATCAATTTTGTAAAATTTTATATCACTTGTATATATTATTTTCTTTAACTCAAACTTTAATATTGAAAATAATTCTCGTGTTTATTTTTAAATTAGATATCACATATTAGTGTATATATGTAAAATTATTATAATTATTAAAAAATATATATATTTTGTATAAAAGAGGCTAAGATTTTTTTTTGATATTTTTTAACTCAAAATATACGGCATATAAAGCACAGGGATTTTTCTATTTATGTTACGTCAAAGGTTAAAATTATACGAAAAAAAAAAGTTTTACCAACTTTTAGAATTTGACTAATTTCACTAAAAGTTAATTTTATTTAAAATTATTACGTAAGAAAATTTATAATCATTTTTGTATAAATAATTATTTAACATCACTAATATATTATATTATACAATATTCACATTATATATATATATATATATATATATATATATTCTTTTAATAATAATTTTATGTATACAAAAAAAAATTGTGTGAATAGATAAATTTGCAAACGTGCAAATTAAAGTAGAAAACTTTTATAAAAGAATGTTAATGATGTGTGATTCATAAAGAAAAGCGACGCGTTTACATTTTAACGAACGATTTCGAAGCGTTATCGCGACGGAGAGAACGTGTTAAAAAAGACGACAGACGGCAAAAAACGGGGGTGAGTGTAATAGAAAAAGAAAGAAAAAGAATATATATATATATATATATATATATATATATAGAGAAAGAGAGAGAGAGAGAGAGAGAAAGAATGAAAGTAAAAAAAAGTCGTTTTGGTAACGGTGAATATTTTGAATCACACTGTACAGTGTTTCGATTCACCTGTGCGGCGACAGGTGGAGCCACCGTGCGGCACTATATTGTCTCAGGTGCGGCGCGAGCGAGACAAAAAAGCGCTTTCGACACGAGCGAGAGCGAGAGAAGCCGAGTATCGTTCGGAAAAGCTCGCCGAATGGCGATCGATGTGTCGCCAGACGCCACAGTCGGCCGCTTTCGGTCGAGCTTGGCGGACGCGAGCTTTCGCCTAAAAAGCACGGAAAACGCAAGTCGCGTGCGAAAACGAACTAACGAGCGCGCGCGAAAAACTTCGTAAGCGACGCGCGAGCGCCATCCGACGGCGATCGACGACAACAATCGCCGTATACATATATAAAATTTATCGGACGTACGACAAAAGGGGGAAAATAACCGCTTTTCAAACTGTGGTAGAAACTTTGCGCTAGATATCCGTTAACATGAGTGCGGTGAGTCCAATTACGTTTTATTTGTTATCATTTAAGTAGTGAGTGTTATTTATTATACGCATGAATTATATTTATACATTTAACTTTTTTTTTATTAATCATTATTTAATTTTTTTTTTCTATATAATATAATATTAATAATATGACAATCATACGAATTCATACATATATAATAAAATACTATATATAGATGGTGCAAAACTTTTTTTAATTTTTTTTATATATTAAATCACATTGAAAAAAATTCGATAAATATTTTTTTCATATATTTATTAATCATTAAAAAAAATATTTTATTTAAAAACGATATGAAATTCTATTAATATAATTTTTATAAAAAAATATTTTATATTACCGATCGGTTTAATGATATAATTTAGAACGTTAATATTATAAATATATAATTTTAATTATAGAATATACAGAAATATATGTTAATTGCTAACCATAAGTGAATATTGTTTATCGCGTAATGAAGCCAACGATCGTAATTAAGATACGCGTTTTAAGCGATCGCCGATTTAAATCGTTTCTAAAGCGTGGTCCACACTGCGAAAAACTTTTTTTTTATATATATAAAAATATAATATATATATTTACTTTATATAATGAGTCGTGCCGAGCATAGAAAATGTCTGTAATATTTTATATTTATCGCTTTGTAAGATTAAAAACGTACAAAGCGATGAAAATAAAATACAATAACGCAACACGTTCACACGTTTGTTTGTTTGTTTGTTTATTTGTTTTCAGCTGAAATATATATTTTTACCGGCTTTTATTATAAATCCGACTATTATTTCGATGCGATTATTATATTTTTGTTTCTTTTCTATTTTATCGACGGATAAACGAAGTTTTACTATGTGTAATATATAAAATATTTATATTATATTTTTACATATAAAACGTGTCCTATGAATTCAGATTATTGAATTTTTATTTAATCTAGATAATTTACATATTTAAAAATCATAAAAATAGGTTAGCCAAATAGAAGTTATATCTGTCTTTTTTTTTGTCAGAAACAGAAATCTGATAATTTGCGGCAAATTTTCCAAAGAATTTTCTAGAAAACTTCATCTGATAAAAAATTCACCGAGGTTTTTTAGCTAGATTTATCTACGTTTGATCAATGAAAATATATATATCTATATATGTTTTTTATATATTTTAAATATTTAAAAAAATCGATTAAATATATTACATTTTAATTTGTTTATAATTTAGTTGTGAAATAAATTATGCGCAATGTAATTTATTACCATATAATTTAATATGAAAATGGTGATTTATATATTAAAAATTTATAATCATTTTGACCATAATTAACTGGATATTTTTCGGGGGGGGGGGGCGGAGTAAATAGAAGGAAAATAAAGGGGAGTTAGGGGGGGGGCTTGTAAATGAAAGCTCGATCGCGCTGCCGTATTTCATTAAAAATACAAAAATCGCACACCCTTCGAGCGTTTAATCTCTTGACATTAGTTATTATATAACGAAACAATTCAGAAAGTAAAGTAAATTTAACGAAAATTAACGGCGACCGCGGCGTTCGTTAAATTAATTATCGTCAATAAATTTTTATTTAATTTATTATTAAAAGCGAGGAAAGCTCGACGCGGCGGGTCGTAAAACGTAAACATTAATTTTACTTATTATATATATATATATATATATATATATTTGCATTTATAAAGAGGCTGCGATCGATAAATATATATATTTTTTTATTATAATTATTCATTTTTCTTTCGACTTGGAAAAATGAAATCGCACGATTTCAATTTTCCATCAAAAAGAAAAAAAAAGAGGAAAAATTTTCTCATGAATCAGCATTGAAACCGATCGTTCGTAACGGCAAATTTTCCGCTTTATTTAGCAAATTTTCTAATTTATCGCTTTATATATTGTTTATCGTCACCGTTAATAGTTTATATGTGTGTATGTTTTTTGTGTGTGTTGTAATTATAGTAGTAAATTGATATTTATTGTTATAACAGTGATCGTTTTCATTTTATTTAGAAATCGATTGTTCTAATGTTGTACATAAATATTATTATATATATTTTTATACAATCAAATATATATTAAACTGAATATTGTTTTAAAATTTTTGCGTATTTTTTAAATTTCAAAAAAAAATGTTAAATTAAATATTTAATAGTAAAAATTGTTGTCGAAATAGACAAAGTTGCGTCTATTTGAAAATTAATGGATATCACTATCAAAATAATATTAATATCATTTTTAACATTGATATATGTTTTCTAAAAGCACTTTAAAATTATGAAATGAAATATTATTCTATTAAAAATAAATTTCATTTCAATGATATTTAAATATAAATAAAAATATATGCACAAACTTTTCGGATGACTTTACAAATCCAATAAATAAGTCGACAATGACTCACCGCAATTTCTTCCCCCGTATAAAAAGGGATGAAACCGACAAACAACCACCTGATAATTAATTGTCTTGAAAGAAAAAGAAAAAAAAAGTTAAACCCATTATAGAAATGCAATAAACGAAAAATGAAAATCACAACGTTGTCGATGAAAAACGAATCGACAACAAAAAAAATAATACTTTTTTAATAATTGATATATATATATATATATATATATATATATATATAATATTTAAAATTTTCATATTATTACTCTTTACAACAACGGATTATAACGTAATTAAAAACGAGAAATATTTTCACATTAGTTGTGAAAGCTTTTTTCTTCATTTTTTTCCGTACTCGTTCAACTCGTTAACTAAAACGCGCGCACTAAATTAATTTTGAGTTTAATTTTCGTTTTCCAGTTAATTAATTACGTGTAAGATTTTATTTTATTATTATTTTTTTTTTTATTTTTTTTTTTGCTGTTGTTCATAACAATTCAAATTATCGTTTTGCGGCAGACAGCCGACGAATATTTATATGGGCGATTTATATATTCAAAAACACGCAAATGACTCATTTTTTATATAATATATATATATATATATATATATATATATATATATATATATATATATATATATAAAGGGCGACTCACGCAAAGTGAACGATGAAATATTTGTGATACTTGTGATTTCTTAGTACTTAGTACAAACACATACACACACATTATATAAATATATATATACTATATATATATACTATATAATGTAGTAATTCTCCTAAAGGTAGCTCTTTTGAGTCCGACTGTTGAATATGACAGCTTCAAGAATGTTCAAGTAATGGGTTCAACTCTCAGTTAACACGATTTAACTATAAAACGGTGTATATTTCAAATTCAATTCCACAAAAAATTATCGCATTTATGTGAAATTAATCAATTTTAATTAAAAAAAAACTTTTTTATGAGATATATATATATATATAAATTATATATAAGTTTTTTAATCAGTATATTTATTTTAATACAACTTCATTGAGAGCAATAATTTAATGTGTTTTGAAAAAAATAAAGTTGGCAAACACGTTTTTCATTAAAACTTGGATTTGAAAATTCATTTTATAACGCTCGATTGTAAGTCTGTTTTTAAATATTTTAACATATTTTTCTATAAAATAAATATTAAAATTTCAGTTTAAAAAGTATGAATAAATCGTGGAAAATATTTATTTTACAAATTAAGAATAATTTTTTTATCAGTTTTAAAACTCGATATTTACAATTAATTCCATATATATATATTTGAAAGTATTATCGAGAACGACATATAAATTTATTCAATATATGCAATCAAATATATTATAACTAATAATATAGTAAATTAAAAATTTAATCATTTTCATAAATATCTATTAAAATTATAATAATAAAATAAAATAATAATTTTATATAGAATAACGTTAACGACATATAGAGATATCCTTCAAATTAGCGCACATATTTGAACTTTGACGGCTATGAAAACGAAGTTGTAGTTTGCTAGAGCTATCTCAAATATATTATTATTAACTATATACAACTAGAGAAGTCTCCTTTCTTTAGAAGACGTGTCCTTCTTATGGTAATCCAAGCAATATTATATTATCTCACAAAGACGGCTTCGTAGTTCACTATATATATATATATATATATATATATATATATATATAAATATATATATATAAATATATATATATATATATATATATATATATATATATATGATATATATATATATATATATATATATGATATATATATATATATATATATATATATGGTATATATATATATATATATATATATATATGGTATATATATATATATATATATATATATATATATATATATATCATATGTATAAAATAAAAAATATTTTAATTAAAAATAAGAATACTATTCAATATTTCCGATATTCATCACAATTAATCAATTACATAATTACGTTCATTTTATTATATTTTATTTCAAAATTAATTAATTTATGAATGGTAATACAAAAAAAAATATTTACTTTTTTAATATTCATATCATTATACACTTTGCATGTAAGAGAAGCGTTTATTTTCGAGCGTATTTTTGAAAACGTTAAAACTCTCATTTTTTTTATGACGTCATATAAAAATATTCATAAATATATATATATATAATTGAATATTATTATTTTTTTAATAATGATAACCGTATAAAATCGTCAATTTTTTTCTAATTATATTATATATATATATATATATATATATATTTAAAAAAATGTGAATAAATATTTTTTTTCTAGTAATTACCGATAAAATAATCATCGGTGAAAATAAAATAAAATAAAACATTATTATCGTTCTAATATCATTCATCATTATTTATAATCGATTATTTCTTTGCTCGGCAATAAATAAATACGTTACGTATAAAAAAAAAATGTAAAAGGCGATCATTACTCGTAAACTTCCATTTCCACGGTTTAACCCTTTCGTGACTTCTGAAATGCGCTCGGCTTGGGGTGAGAAATGCATAAATTGTAAAGCGTCGTTTATCGAAGTATAGGGGTAACAAAAAAAAACGATATATATATATATATGAAAGAAAATAATTTAAATTAAATCATAAAAATCGGACTAATATAATTTATATTATTATTTTTGTACATATTAATTTGTATTCAAAAAGTAATAAGATTCGTGAATTAATATCAAAAAGTAATACTGTAAATGATATCTCAACCTACATATTCACCAGATATGTCCAGATATGTATGAAAGAGCTCAAAGTCGTTTCAAAAATTGTGTTGAATTAAAATATAATAATATATAATATTCTAATAATAAACGGAAATACATCGATAAAATTCTTCTTATATATATATATATAAAAAATCCGTTACTTTTTAAACATCGTATGTGTGAACTTATATATATATATTATATATACATTTTGTCCATAATGAAAAACTTGCCGGAGAAAATTGCAACCGGAAAACTTTATTCATTTTTCTTTTGCCGAAATGAACATACACATAGGTGCAACGGCGTCGGATTCATTAAAAACTTCTTTTAAGCCAATTATCGGAAAATATAGGACGTACAATTTCTTTAGAGTGGATTGCGAAAATTCGCTTTTCCAACACGTGCACCCAAATATCTTTCTTATATATATATATATATAAAATAATTATTATTTTTATTAAAAATAAATTACTTGAACGTTCAGACAAATATTATATATATATATATATATATATTTTTAACCGAAATAACATCTCTAGCAATTCAACAATACATTACATGTTACGTGCACTGCACCACATATCACTGAAAAATTAAAAATAACAAACTGACACGTGTTTTTCAGTGGAAACTTTGATTGCATGATACGTATGAAGCAATTTCAAGGCACATGTTTCTCAATCTTTTTACAACGTGCGGTCGCGTACAGAATTTTAACATTCTGAAACTAGTTAGCGATTTTAATACGAAACGATAACGAGTATATATATATATATATATATATATAAATCGTTCATTTTTACATGTGAAACTATTGTTTTCTTTTAATACGGTCATCGATTTTATAAGGGCGCTGCTCGTTTTATTATTATTATTATTATTATTACAAACTTTATATTTGATATATGGTATGGTATGTTTGTTTGTCGTAGCGGAATTTCGTAATCGATTTTTCGACCACTTTCCGATATCCGATTGAGTCGAAATTTTAAATACTCGCTTATTATCGATGACAATACGCGTATCAATTAATTAATATTCAACAGCGACTTCTATGACGAAACTTTACGGAACAACTTTTTGACGTTCAGTTATTTTTTTTTTTCATTAGTATATATATTTGAAATCTTCAAATATAATCTCGTGTATGTATTAAATAATTTAATATAATATTTTGCGTGTTGATACTTAATATGTTCGAGTTTATGATCGGTCCCAGAGGGTAGTTGTAGGGGGTCGAACAATGGCTGTGGACGTGCGTGCTCTTTCCGATTTATGATCACTGATGGAACACGGATATCGTACCTGTATTGTTTCCATTTCTTTTATATATATATATATATATATATATATATATATATATATATATATATATGTATGTGTGTGTGTGTGTGTTATTTTTACGTCCTTTTTTATTTAATGCATGCCATAATTCCGCTGTCTGAATTTGTACTGTGGTATAAATGAAAGTGCCCTTCTTTAAAACGTATGAATAAAACGAGAACGCATAGAAAAATATAGTCAAACAACTAATTATTATTACTACTTATCTATAATTTCAAACAAAAAATATATGTATATAAAATATATAGTAGATAATTATTTTTTTTTTCTAAACGATTCACTATTATATAATGTAAAATAAAATATTTTTATTATATTGATAATTATTCAAAACAAATTATTGTATAATTGTATATTTTTAAAATTAAATGATGAAATTATTTTTTGAGAAGCCGTGTTAGATTTATGTTAACGTAGTTAAAACTATAAAAAAGTTTCTTCAAACGGTATTTGAAAATTTTAGAGAATTTCGATAAAAAAAACTGTTATTTATCATTTATATTTTACGGCGTATATTTTTAGTGATAATTATAGAAATCTAAAATATTAAATTTTAAACAGATTAATAGCAAACTATTAGAAAATTGATTTTTTGTTTTTTCTGTTTTGAATTTTTTTTTAAATAATATATATATACATTAATTTATAACTTAATTCTTCGTTATGATAGTTCGTTTATATATTTACACTTCAATGAGAAAAAATAAATAAATCATTAATCAAATTATAACCGAATTCATGTGTCGTCTCAAGATAAGCTTCAGTCGACATAATTCTTCGTTTTCGACAATATATTAAACAATTATTTTGCGAAAGTTTGATATATATATATATATATATATATATATATATAAGTGTGTGTGTGTATGTGTGCAATAATAAAGCTAAATATTTAACGAAGCGTAAATTTTGAACTCGATCAATTTTCGATATACGTTAAAACGAAATAAAATACAATAATAATAAAAAAAATATATATATATATATATAGAAAAAAACGGGAAAACTAAGAGCGATTGTTTTTATTACTTTTATTTAATTTGCCAACCTTCTGGAGAGTCGTAAATATGTGCGAGTGACAAAATTGGTCCCGTTAATAAATATATATGGGGGTTGCTTTTGGTCTCGAAATTATTTTTTTTTTCTGTCGTGTACTGTGTATTATTAGCCATTCGGGGGCCCTGTTATTTACGCGTATTTTTTTTCTATTATTATTACTATTTTCTTTTTTTTTTTTTTGTTTTTGTTCTCTATTTTCCTATTACATAAAAATATTATTATTAACCCGAACGCTTTTACACAATAGTGGAAGTAACTGCTTTTACGCCCAAGTGGATTAATTATGACCGGCGATTTAATTTTACTTAGACATGTTATGTTATATATATATATATATATATATATATATATATATAAATTTAAAAAAAAATATAATAATTTAAATTATATTATTATTTAATAATAATCATGTATATATATATATATATATATATATATATATATATATATATATTTATATTTATGTATTGAATGTAACATGTATATCTATGTATGTGCGATTTATAATGTTGTATGACATTTAATATGAAAAAGTTAAAGGTTATAAATGCTAATAATTTTTGACATACTGCCTATAACGATTTATTACACATTGACACGCTCGACATTATGTAGTAATTTTTTTTTAATATCAACTCGAATTTAACACTTTTAATATTTATTTATTTATATACCGTATTGTTGTTATGCATCTAATTAAAAAATCCGAACAAAAAGACAGTTTTGATATTGTATCAAACATAATATATTAATGATCAAACAATACGTCAAAATGAAAATTAATAATAAAATTAACCTTACATATATTAATATTTTTGAAATATTTATTCGGAAGCATCTAAAATATCAACTCTGATTTAAAAAAAAAATAAAAATTTTCCAGAAGATATACCTAATAATTTTCCGAATTTTCACAGCGATTGTATATGTGATTTTTTAATATATCGAGTATAAACAGATATACATTCATTTATATATACATTTATTTAATTCCTGTTTTTAACAGAGAGATCCGTTAGCGATGTATAAGAAAAAAATAAATAAATAAAAAATAAAACGCGTATTTAAGTTCACAATGGATTTTTCAAAGGAATAAACTCGAGAAGTATTTTGATATTACATTCGAAAATGCAACAAACAAAAGCTATTTTCCGATCTTTTAATCAAAGTTAAAAACAAGAAGAATATCACTTTACAATAGTCTGTTTTCATGTTTGCTTTTTATTATAAAAAAAAAAAAACATAATAATAAAAACTATCATTCTGTGTTCAACAGAGCTTTATATGAGATATTTGATTGTTAGATAAATTATAAGCATTATAAATATATAATATTATTATTTATGATTTATTTATTTTGTTGAATTTCTTTTCATAATCGTTTTTTTTTTATATACATATAATATATAACATCGAATATTTGCTTTTACATAATTCGCCAGCACTTTAACAAATACGAACAAGTAAAACGTTCACGTTTCAAACGATTTATATATATATATATATATATATATATACATTTATTTTTTCGATCACATTCGACACGTACGTTCTTAATAATTTTTTACAATTTTTTTCATAAAAAAATATATATATAAATGGATGGAGCAACGAGAAAGAAAAGAATCGTTCATAAGTATGCAAAAAGCACGAAGAAAAACCCCACCTCGTGTTTGCCAACGTTTAAGCAAGGCATGCACGTACCTTATATGAATGTCAAAAGACGTTTCAAAAAAAAAAAAAAGAAAAAGAAAAAGAAAAAAAAAGATAGAAGAAGAAAGGAAAAAAAACCAACTACTCTCTGGTCAACTTGAAACCACCTTCGGCGACGACTTGGACCAAATTATTTACATAGTGAGTTTTCCACGGAAGCGTGAGAAGAAGAAAAAGGAAACGAGGGGCGGCGAGGAGGGAAGAAGGGGGGGGGAGTGCGGAGAAGAAAGTAGAAAAAAAAATAAGAAAAAAATAGGCGGGAAAGCGAAGAAAGCGAGTCGGAAAAACCGTATCCATGGGAGGAAAAACGACGAAAGAATAAAATAAAGCGTTCCTTTCGTATTCCCTTTATTGCCCTGGATGCCCGTTCCCTTTTGGCCCCACCTTTTCTCGTCAGTCTGCATTTTTTATTAACGGGACGATTTTTCACCTGTACAATAGTTTATCTCGCACCTTTGAAACACCATTCCTCCCTTGACTTTCATAATTCAAGAAGAAAAAGAAGAAGAAGAAGAAGACGAAGAGGAAAATATGAAAGAAGAAAAACGCAGTCGCTGTTACTCAAATTCATCTCCCTTTCGTCCAAAATGTGTAAAACTGTATATACAATCCAAGAAAATTGCCGTAGCGTCTGTTTTTTTTTTCTTTTACGATGTTATACGTTATTAGCATATATCATACGTGAAAAGAACCGTAATTTTTACGTATAAATTGAAAAATATACGTAATAATCGTTCAGCGAAAGCATTCAGTAAAAATTGCATATTTCGATATAAATATTTTTTTTAATTTAAATATATATATATATATGTTTATAAAAAATATGTTAACATATAAAACTACACGATCGTTGAAAAGTCGACTAAATATACTTTTTGACCAAATGACCGCTAATGTTACTGAAACCGTGTAATCGTTGAAGTTAAGTAATATGTTTTCATAGTTGAGAACTTTTGTATTAAATAAATTCTACAAACTCGTATAACATTTCAGGTACATATATATATATATATATATATATATATATATATATATATATATATATATATATATATATATATATTATACTTTCAAAATTCATTACGAGAAAGTTTTGTTAGCAACATAAACAACAATTATTAAACGTAAATTGCATTATAAACGAATGAATCGGTTTCATTATATAATAATCTAATTGTGTTTTTGAGATCATTTTTTTTTCATATAAATAATAAAAATGAAAATATTTTAAAAATACATGAATATTTAAAATCGCCATCATAATCTATTAAAAAATATATTATAATTTAAATCAAAAATAAAATATATTTTTGGCTTTAAAATTTTTTTTAAAATTTAAACGGTCAGAAAAATGAAGAAATTTTTTCAAAATTAAAAATAGTATATTGAAAATGCAAATTTTCATTTCTAAGTTCATATTTCAGCTATAATTTAATAATAAAAAACATTTATTTTTAATATAGATTTTTATTTATTTTTTTTTTATTAAAATTAATTATCTAACATAATTAATAGCAAACAAATATATTTAATTAAATCAGATATGTTAAACATTTTCTTAACGGATATAACAAATAAAAATTGAACTATTAATATATTAAGATCATATAAAATAATTTAATTAGTCGTATATCGAATTTCCCATATAATGGTGATGGATAATTAATTACATTTAACAATATTTAGACACAATTTCATTCACATATTTATATTATTCATAATATAAATAATGTATTGAATATATAATAAGCACGCAAATATTATTCTAACAAATAAATTATTATTTTGATATAACTCAAACAGGTTTACCCGTTCAATTAATTGTTTATTATCTTTAAATATATGGTATATATATATATATATATATATATATATATATATATATATATATATATATATATATATATATATATATATATATATCATCGTATGTAATATTTGTTTTTCTTTTTATCTAAAAATATATATAATATCGTATCAAAATTTATGTATAATATAAATTTGTAAAATTTCGCTTCATTAACATTTTCGAAGATTTTCGTCGATAAATCGCCAAAAGTTGGAAAATCGAACGTAAATAAATAAGGGTATCGTCGAAATGTTCGTCTCACGCTATTTTCATTTTCCACGGTCCCCGTACCCCCTCCTCCCCGCCCCCCATATTTCACGTGTAAATATCCATTTGAATTAATTAAAAGAAGAAAGCGGCAGTCGAACTTTTAGTTCTGATGCACGTAATTCATTAAACGAAAATTAACAATTCAACATTGTTTCGCTCGCTGCGAGTATTAAATAACGCGAACACATGCAACGTTTCCCATCTAAATAAATCGATCGTTTAAATTAAAATTTTAAAACACTGACAACATTTAAAATATATTCTAGTTTATTATTTTCATATATTTTTACACGTTTAAAAAAATATATATATTTTTAACAATAAAATATTCTATATAACTCAAAAATCAATGTGTTAAATATATATATATATATATATATATATATATATATATATATCAATACAAAAATAAAAGCAAAATTTTAAAATTCAATGTTGCTCAACCTCCGTATTCGCCAGACATGACTCCGCGCATATAATAAAAGTACCTTAAAGAAACGTCATATATATATATATATATATATATATATATATTTACACGATTAACATCAAATTATCCGATATTTTTTTTTTCGAATTATGCAATGCGAATTAATTCGATTTTGTGTCGATCGACGCGAACAATTGAAAATGTTCAAGTTTTAAATTGAATTATGAGAGGGAAAAGTTTTCGAAGATTTCCGCGGGGCTAAATTGAATAATAATAATAATAATAATAATAATAATAATAATATGAAGAGAAAGAAAAAAAAGCAAAAGTTGAAATATCGATTTTGAACGAAAAGTGTTTTCGATCTATCGAGAACGCGGTACGGTATATATAAGCGAGCATTACAATTAGCACCGTTTTGTCGTTGAAAATTTTATGAAGCGATCAAAGCGATGCCAAAAAACTCGGGCAGTTTTGAGAGCCACCTTTCGGTGTTACATTCAAAATTGCTCGGAAAACTTCGCCGGAAGCGGGAGATTTGTTCGCAAACATGTCTAGTGAAATATTAATCCACATTTAACCGGAGGGGGGGGGGAAAAACCACCTTAGTCTCCCCTTTGGACTGTGGCCTTAACCCACCACGACGGGGTCTTTGTCGAGAATTAGAGTTTTTGACAGTTTTTCAATTAATCTCTGTCTGAAAGAACCCAGCGCCAAAAAACGAGCCGGCACCACCGTTAACCATCCCATAAAAAGCATCACGCCCCCCAAAAATTTTTAACCCAGAAGGCAAAATAGATAGGAGGAGCCAATAAAGAATTGAACGAGAACCGCTATTGAACACTCTCTATGTGTGTGTGTGTGTGTGTTATTGAACAATTAATCCTCAATAAATTGATATGATTATCAAGTTGTGAAATAATTGACGAAAAATTCGAGTCCAAAGAAAACAAAACCCCCATTTTTACCACCACCCCCCCCCCCGATTCACCCGACCACTTCTAGTTTTCGTATTTATTATTCGCGCTTCCCTCTCGATGAAATATTGCCCGAAAACAAGATTCAATAAAGGACGAATCGTAGTCAAAAGTGGAAAACTTTCGCCCTTTTTATAAAGCAAAACAACTTTGTTTTTCGCGCCGTCATTTATATATAAATCACGACGTATTCAAAAATACACTTCATATAATAGACTATACGTGAAAAAAAAATATTACACACATATAATATATATAAAAAAAAAAATTTTTTTTTTTTGAAAATAGTCTAATTGCCTTACAAATAAAATGAAAAAATAATAAATGGATTTTTCACGAAGAAAATATTTTATCGCTTCATTGCATAATGGAAAAAGTGTTAAAATTTAATTTTTTAAAATGCCCTCGTTTTATTGGTCGTTTTCCAACAACAGCTGCGATTTTATTATTCAATTTCTCAATTGCATTTCAGATTCTTCTTTATTTGTTCATTTACCCTTTCGTTTCAGACTTTATTATTATTATTTCAGCGTTCATTTTTTTGTGCCATTCTCCGTATTTCTTAACGGCTTCGTTTATATATATATATTTTTTTTCAGTTGAATATTTTTCAATAATTATATCGCATATAAATTATCAATATATATATAAATATATTAAAAATAACTTTTTAAAAAAAAATCTATATAACTCAAAACACAACATATTAAATATATTTGTTAATACAAAAATAAAAAAAATCATATCAAATTAATAGACACAGTAATTTTTTGATAAAAAAAAATACTTAAACAATGTCGCGGCCTCCATATTCGCCACACAATAGCTCCGTGAGTATAATAAAAAAAATCATAAAAGACTGTTGTTTTATTAGCATCGTTTAAAAGCTTAAAGCTATTACAAAAATCGAGCCGTAATAATATATTTTGAATAAGTATAATTATAT
The DNA here is from genome assembly GCA_024500535.1 of Leptonema lineaticorne. Taxonomy (NCBI): domain Eukaryota; kingdom Metazoa; phylum Arthropoda; class Insecta; order Trichoptera; family Hydropsychidae; genus Leptonema; species Leptonema lineaticorne. The sequence continues at coordinate 1,918,321 of JANIJI010000018.1, forward strand.
CTATTCAGGACTATTTTGAATTAGATAGACGACTCAATATTTTTTTTTTCTAAAAAATAAATGAAAATTATATATGTATATATAAATTTTATAAAATAATATGCGGGTTTGAATTCTTGCCTTTTCAAACAACTCAATGTGAATTTAAACTTTCAAAGTATATTGACAAATATTTTGAAGGATCATCGTTTTAAAAGCATAGATGAGATTATAATAGTTTATTATTGAAATAAATTAAAACTATCCTAAATAAATGTCGACATATGTGTAATAATAATTCATAAATATATATATATATATATATATATATATATATATATATATATAATCATTAATATAGACGAATAAATAATATTACATCGAAAAAAAAATGCTGTATTCGTCCTTGAAATAAATTAAAATTTTCATAACTTTTTGAACATTTGTAAAATAATACGCGGGTTCAAATACTCGCATTCACGAACAACTCAATGCAGGTAAGTGAATTATAATACAATATATACATGCTAATATAAGAATGTGAAAAAAATCGAAATAAAATAAATTACACGATATTCGAATTTTCAAAAAAAAAAAACGAAATAATTTTTCGTTACGCTTTCGCAAAATAAAAACATAAATAATATATATAAAAAATGCACCACAAAAATAATATATATATATATATATATATATATATATATATACGAGAGCGTTCTGTGAACATTTCGACAATTTTCAGAACTTTCGATGCTTTATAATATATACGATACGAGCGATCCCTTCGCTTTTCCGGACCGAATCAATATTTCAATGTGTGTATGTAAAAAAAAATATGAAGCTCTTCATACATATTGCTCAATTTGGGAAAACATTTCCAAAAGTGATACTCGCATTTTTACGCACATATTCGCCGAATGCCAATACGCGAAAAACATGAATTTAACATGTGCACTACTATTTTCCAATCCGTTTTCTTTCAATGACAACCCCTGCATATATATATATATATATATATATATATATATATATATATATATATAGTATATATTATACATCGATAATTTTATATATCATATATTATGATAACTTCATATATTTTCTTTTTAATAAAGAAAATGTTTTTCAACGATCGATTTTTAAATATATATATATATATATATATATATATTTCTGTCGTCTTCTTAATAATGTAAAAAAAAAGGAAAACAAAACGAAACACAATTTACGACTCATTTAATTGTAATTGAAATGTCGAAATGAACGCAAATGAAAAAAAAATTTTTTTTCGTTGATATAAACAAAAACGTTTCTATTAATTAAATATAATAAATGTATTAAATTAAAAAATAAAAATAGTAATATTTATTCATATTGTTGATGTTCTAATACATTTTAATTATAAAAAAAAAATCTTTATAACAGGCGTGTCAAACTCATACAATATTGCGGGCCGCATTGTCAATTTTGCATCAAGTCGTGGGCCGCATGTTTTTAATATCGTTGAAGAATATTTTTTTATATGATACATCATTTTCAATAAAATACAAAATTTACTTTTAAATAATAAACTAATATACATTTTTTTTTATCTAAAAATAATTTTAAATATTCAACCCGCGGACATCACTCTTGACACACCTGCTATATTTATAACTTGTGCTATTTTTTTTTATTTTATCAAATTAAAAATAAAATATAATTTTAAATAATTCTACAACAGAATCACATTACTAGTATTATATTATATATATGTTACTGACATTTTTTCAATAAATTAATTGTATAACTATAATATATAATATATTGATTATCAAATTATATATATATATATATATATATATATATATATATATATATATATTAAATTATTAAAAAAAATTAAATTATATATTTTCAATTAAAAAAAATAAATAAATAAAAATAGATAAAATACAATCCGATAGACGTGCCTGTGTTTCCCGTTTCCGGATTTTACGGCAAAACATTTCCGCCAACATTCACAAAATGTGCGGTTAAACTGTGCTCCAAAACACTTTTGGTTGTATTCGTCTATTTGACGGCCACAAAGTGGCCACAGAACGGTTCATCTGCTCTCACTGATATTAGGCGCTTTGTTGTTCAAAGTGAGAATGTTAACATATAGTTGCAGCTTGCACTCAAAATTTAATTATTACACGTCGTTCTACTTAATAATGTTTAATTTCCATATCATAAAATGTTTATTAAATGTTTATTCGTATAATAATTATCGATAAATTAAAAATATTTATGATTTTTTTAATAAAAAAAAAAAATTTGTTCTTGATGTAATTTTTTTTTATCATCATATCAACTGTATAAAATTCCATAATATATTTAATCGATCAATGCTATAATTAAATAATTTATATATAATATATAAATTACAAATTTTCAGTATTTGTTTCGAACATATTTAAATGTTTAATATATTTTATTTTTATAAATGATTTAAATAAAATATTTTATAAAATCTATATGTATATATAATATATGAATTATTTTTACGTTATATCGGTCAATTTATTTTATATCATATAATATAACGTTTTTTTAATTGAATATTTTTTGTTCAATTGAAATTCAAACGTAAATAGCCAATATTTTATTAATAATAATGAAAAAATATTATATATTTTTAATATATAAGCATCGAGGATATTAATTTTGACAGTGAGCAAGGATTGATCTTTTATACAATATTTACACCTTTTTTTTATTATGAATCAAATTTTAATTTAATAAATATATAAAAATAACCTATATATATACATATATATATAATTCGTAATTTTCATTATAAATCATCAATAAATAGTGATATATAAAAAATAAATCATATCATTATTCGCACTATGAATATAAGTATTATTTAGAATTATATATATTAAAAATACATTACATTTATATATGATTGCGATCGATAGAATTATCACACAAATTAATTATATATTATAAAAATATATTAAACTATTATTTTATCAACCATCAAAAAAAATAAAAAAAATAAAGACACGCTCCTGAAAGTAAAACATTACCGAATCCTCTTAGAGAATCGATTTTTCAGTGTTAAATAAAATTACCATAATAAAGGAGAGCGTTAAAAATTTTCACTCAAAAAAAAAAAATAAAATAAAATAAAGGACAGCACACAGGAAAGAGAGAGAGAAAGAGAGAAAGTGTAGAGAGATAGAAAATGGAAGCATACCGCATTATAAAGTCAATTTATCTAATAGACGTTTTTATACACAAAATGTCAGCAAATTCAAAATGTAAATAGGATTACGGAAGCTGTGTGGCTGCACGTCAAATTTGCTCGACTCAGCTGAAATATTCTAAAGCGGAAAATTGTTTACATATAATGACAATGCATGCGGGTTCTTATTTTGTTACCCCTCACATTGTTACAGAAGGCTTCGGATCCCCGTCCTGAAGCTTATTTATTTTTTGTGTTTTTAAAGTATCGTCAAATTTTTATGTATTTTTCTTCGTATTTTAGAATTTTTTTTATAATATTCTGGTCGTCTTAGATTTAGTTGCGTTAAAATATTAATGAATATAGAACAAAAATTTGTATATTTCTTATATATAATAAATTATAACGTGTTTTGCATATATTTTATTTTATAATCAAAACGAATATAAATTATACATAAATTCCGAATAAATATAATAAATAATAATATACATTTTTTTAATATGAATTGAGTTGACACATCTTATTAAACTTTATACATATACAACAAATTATTTTCGTTCAATTTAAACTATCTAACACTTATATATCATTTTCCTTGTTTAAAAAAAAACATATTTTTTCAAATTTTAAACGACCACAATTCAATTAGAATAAAAATGAAATATTCAAAACACAATTCAATATTGTAATTCCATTATAAGAAACGTTCGTATTTTTACATTTCACCTACACACACACACACACACACACATATGAAAATAAAATTTTTAAATATTGAATTATACGACAGCAATAAAGTTTTCATATCTATTAAAAAAATAAATAAAACAATGCACTTTAACATTGCATCCCCAATATAGATAAAAAATTTTATGAAAGTTTTTAACGTTAACATAATCTTTTATCTCGGCATCCATATTATATATATATAAAATAAATGGAAAATATCTCGTCCTTCTGTTTCATTTCAGCGTATGTGTA